>JAEUCK010010155.1:0-81897 GCA_017311455.1 Otocyon megalotis megalotis | reverse complement strand
CCCTAAACTTAACCTGTAACACCACCCTAAACCTAACCCTAACCCTAACCCTAACCTGTACGGTAACCCTCACCCTAACCTAAACCCTAACCTGTACTGCAAACCTAACCCTAACAATAAACCTAACCCTAACCCTGACTCTAAACTATACCGTAACCCTAACACTAACCCTAACCCTAACTTGTGCCGTAAACCTAACCCTAACCCTAACCCTAATCTGTACCGGAAAACTAACATTAAACCTAACACTAACCTGTTCATAACCCTGACCCTATACCTATCGCTAACCTGTACCGAAACGCTAACCCTAACCCTAACCCTCACCCTAACCTGTAACGTAACCCGACCACTAACCCTAAACCTAACGTGTACAGTAACTCTAAACCTAACCCTAACCCTAACCCTAACCCTAACACAAACCTGTACCATAACCCTAACCCTAACACTGTCACTCACCCTAACTTCTATGGAAACACTAACCCTAACCCATACCCTACACTGTACCGTAATCCTAACCCTAATCCTAACCCTAACCCTAATCTGTACCATAAAACTAAACCTAACCCTAACCCTAAACCTAACGCTAACCTATATCTTAATCCTAACCCTGACCCTAAACGTAACCCTACATTGTACAGTAACCCTAACCCTAATCCTAAACCTAACTTGTACTGTAACCCTAAACTTAACACTAACCCTAACCTGTACCGTAACCCTAACCCTAACCCTAACCCTAACCTGTACCGAAAACGTAACCTTAATCCTAACCCTAACCTGTACTGTAAACCTAACACTAACCCTAACCCTAACCTGTACTGAAAACCTAACCCTATCCTAACCTTAACCTGCACAGTTACGCTACCCCTAACCCTAACCGTAACCTGTACCATAACCCTAACCCTAACCCTAACCATAACACTAACATGTACCGTAGCCCTAATCCTAACACTAACCCTAACCTAACTTGTACCGTAACCCTAAACCTAACCCTAAACCTAACCGTAACCTGTACCATAACCCTAACCCTAACCCTAACGTGTACCGTAACCCTATTGCTAACCTTAACCCTAACTCTAAACCTAACCTCTACCCTAATCCTAACCCTAAGCCTAACTCTAACCTGTACCGTAACCCTAACACTAACCCTTAACCTAACCCTAACCTGTACCGTAAACCTAACCCTAACCATAACCCTAAACCTAACCCTAACCCTAAACCTAACGCTAACCTATACCGTAACCCTAACCCTAACCCTAACCCTAACCATAACCCTAACGTGTACCGTAACCCTAACCTGAACCCTAACAATAACCCTAACCTGTAACGTAACCCTAACCCTAATCCTATCCCTAACCTGTACCATAACTCTAACCCTAACCCTACACCTAACCATAACCTGTACCGTAACCGTAACCCTAACCCTAACTTTAACCCTGAACCTAACCACTATTGGACACCTACCCTAAACCTAACCATAATGCTAACCTGTACAGTAACCCTAACCCTAACCCTAAACCCAACCCTAACCCTAACCCTAACCACTACCGTAACCCTAACCCTAACACTAACTCTGAACTTTACCCTAAACTGTACCGTAACCCTAACCCCAATGCTAACCCTAATCCTAACCCTTACCTGCGACGTAACCATACCCCTAACCCTAACCCAACCTGTACCATAACCCTATCCCTAACCCTAAACCTTACCCTAACCCTCACCTGTACCGTAACCCTAACCCTAAAACTAAAACTAACCATAACCTGTACCATAACCCTAACCCGAAACCTAACCCTAACTCTAATCCTAACCCTAACCCTAACCCTAACCCTAACCCTAACCGTAACCCTAACCCTAACCTGTACCGGAACCCTAAACCGAACCTAACACTCAACCTAACGCTAACCTATACCGTAACCCCTCACTCTAAACCTAACCGTAAATCTAACTTGTAACATAACCCTAACCCTAACCCTAACCTAACCCTAACCCTTACCTGTACCGCAACCCTAACCCTTACCTAACCCTAACCCTGACCCTAACCTGTACGGTAACCCTAACACTAAACCTAATCCTAACCCTAACCTTTACAGTAACCCTAACCTAAACCTAACCCTAAATTAAACGATACCTTAACCCTAACCCTAAACCTAACCCTAACCTGTACCGTAACCCTAACCCTAACCAGTACCGTTACCGTAACCCTAACCCTAACCTGTACCATAACACTAAACAGAACCCTAACACCAACCCTAACGCTAAACTGTACCGTAACCCCAACCCTAAACCTAACAGTAACCCTAATTTGTAACGTAACCGTAACCCTAACCCTAAAACTAACCATGACCTGTACCCTAACCCTAACCCTAAACCTAAACCTAACCCTAATCTGTACGGTAACCCTAACCCTAATGGTAACCTGTACCATAACCTTAACCCTAACCCTAACCTAAACCGCAACCCTAACCCCAACCTTAACCTGTACAGTAACACTAACCCTAACCCTAACCCTAACCTGTACCGTATTCCTAACACTAACCCTAAACCTAAACCTAACATGTACCGTAACCCTACCCCTACCCCTAACCCTAACCATAACGCTAACCTGTACTGTACCCGAAACCTAACCCTAACCCAAACGCTAACCTACTGTAAGCCTAACCCTAAACCTAACCGTAACCTTAACTTGTACCGGAACCCTAACCCTCACCCTAATCCTAAACTTAAACCTAACCTGTACTGTAACCCTAACCCTAAACCTAACCCTCACCTGTACCGTAACCCTAACACTAAACCTAAAACTAACCGTAACCTGTACCATAACCATAACCCTAACCCTAAACCTAACCCTAACCCTAACCCCAACCCTAACCCTTACCTGTACCGTAACTCTAACACTAACCATAACCCTAATGCTAACCTGGACCGTAAACCTAACCCTAACCCTAAACTTAACCTATAACACCACGCTAAACCTAACCCTAACCCTAACCGTAACCTGTACGGTAACCCTCACCCTAACCTAAACCCTAACCTGTACTGCAAACCTAACCCTAACCCTAAGCCTAACCCTAACCCTGACTCTAAACTATACCGTAACCCTAACACTAATCCTAACCTTAACTTGTGCCGTAACCCTAACCCTAACCCTAACCCTAATCTGTACCGGAAAACTAACATTAAACCTAACACTAACCTGTTCATAACCCTGACCCTATACCTATCGCTAACCTGTACCAAAACGCTAAACCTAACCCTAACCCTCACCCTAACCTGTACCGTAACCCGACCACTAACCCTAAACCTAACGTGTACAGTAACTCTAAACCTAACCCTAACCCTAACCCTAACCCTAACCCTAACCCTAACCCTAACACAAACTTGTACCATAACCCTAACCCTAACACTGTCACTCACCCTAACTTCTATGGAAACACTAACCCTAACCCATACCCTACACTGTACCGTAATCCTAACCCTAATCCTAACCCTAACCCTAATCTGTACCATAAAACTAAACCTAACCCTAACCCTAAACCTAACGCTAACCTATATCTTAACCCTAACCCTGACACTAAACGTAACCCTACATTGTACCGTAACCCTAACCCTAACCCTAAACCTAACCTGTACTGTAACCCTAACCCTAACACTAACCCTAACCTGTACCGTAACCCTAACCCTCAACTTAACCCTAACCTGTACTAAAACTGAATTTTAATTCCACCAATTCTGTGGGCTTGTAAATCTCTAATACTAACCTTTGTCTCCAATTCTGTATTGAAACTTAAATCTTGTCTTGGGACCTTCAATTCTGCATAGTTACTTCTACTCCTTTACCCCTTACTGTAATCTGTACCATAAAACTAAACCTAACCCTAACCCTAACCGTAACACTAACCTGTACCGTAGCCCTAATCCTAACACTAACCCTAACCCTAACTTGTACCGTAACCCTAAACCTAACCCTAAACCTAAACGTAACCTGTACCATAACCCTAACCCTAACCCTAACTTGTACCGTAACCCCATTGCTACCTTAACCCTAACTCTAAACCTAACCTCTACCCTAATCCTAAACCTAAGCCTAACTCTAACCTGTACCGTAACCCTAACACTAACCCTTAACCTAACCCTAACCTGTACTGTAAACCTAACCATAACCATATCCCTAAACCTAACCCTAACCCTAAACCTAACGCTAACCTATACCGTAACCCTAACCCTAACCCTAACCATAACCCTAACGTGTACCGTAATCCTAACCTGAACCCTAACAATAACCCTAACCTGTAACGTAACCCTAACCCTAATCCTAACCCTAACCTGTACCATAACTCTAACCCTAACCCTACACCTAACCATAACCTGTACCGTAACCGTAACAGTCACCCTAAATCTAACCCTAACCTAACCTCTATCGGACACCTACCCTAAACCTAACCATAATGCTAACCTGTACAGTAACCCTAACCCTAAAGCTAACTTGTACCGCAACGCTAACCCTTACCCAAGCCTTAACCCTATCCCTAACCTGTATGGTAAACCTAAATATAACCCTAACCCTAGCTTGAACCGCAACGCTAACAATAACCCTACCCTAACCTGCATGGTAACCCTAAACCTAACCCTAACCTGTACCGTAAACCTAACACTAACCGTAACCCTATGCCTAACCCAAACCTTAACCCTAACACTAACACTAACCTGTACCATAACCCTAACCCTAACCCTAACCCTATGCCTAACCCAAACCTTAACCGTAACACTAACACTAACCTGTACCGTAACCCTAACCCTAACCCTAACTCTAACCACTACCGTAACCCTAACCCTAACACTAACTCTGAACTTTACCCTAAACTGTACCGTAACCCTAACCCCAATGCTAACCCTAATCCTAACCCTTACCTGCGCCGTAACCATACCCCTAACCCTAACCCAACTGTACCATAACCCTAACCCTAACCCTAACCCTTACCCTAACCCTAACCTGTACCGTAACTCTAACCCTAAACCTAAAACTAATCATAACCTGTACCATAACCCTAACCCTACCCCTAACCCTAACTCTAATCCTAACCCTAACCCTAACCCTAACCCTTACCTGTACCGGAACCCTAAGCCGAACCTAACACTCAACCTAAGGCTAACCTATACCGTAACCCGTCACTCTAAACCTAACCGTAACCCTAACTTGTAACGTAACCCTAACCCTAACCCTAACCTAAGGCTAACCCTTACCTGTACCGCAACCCTAACCCTTACCTATCCCTAACCTTGACCCTAACCTGTACGATAACCCTAACACTAAACCTAATCCTAAACCTAACCTTTACAGTAACCCTAACCTAAACCTAACCCTAAATTAAACGGTACCTTAACCCTAACCCTAAACCTAACCCTAACCTGTACCGTAACCCTAACCCTTACCCTAACCAGTACCGTTACTGTAACCCTAACCCTAACCTATACCGTAACCCTAAACATAACCCTAACACCAACCCTAACGCTAAACTGTACCGTAACCCTAACCCTAAACCTAACAGTAACCCTAACTTGTACCGTAACCGTAACCCTAACCCTAAAACTAATCATGACCTGTACCCTAACCCTAACGCTAACCCTAAACCTAACCCTAACCTGTACGGTAACTCTAACCCAAATGGTAACCTGTACCGTAACCTTAACCCTAACCCTAACCTGTACCGCAACCCTAACCCCAACCTTAACCTGTACGGTAACACTAACCCTAACCCTAACCTGTACCGTATTACTAACCCTAACCCTAAACCTAAACCTAACATGTACCGTAACCCTAACCCTAACGCTAACCCTAACCATAACGCTAACCTGTACCGTACCCGAAACCTAACCCTAACCCTAACGCTAACCTATACTGTAAGCCTAAATCTAAACCTAACCACAACCTTAACTTGTACCGAAACCCTAACCCTCACCCTAAACCTAAACTTAAACCTAACCTGTATCGTAACCCTAACCCTAAACGTAACCCTAACCTGTACTGTAACCCTAACCCTAAACCTAAAACTAACCATAACCTGCACCATAACCCTAACCCTAACCAGAACTCTAAGCAAACGGTAACCCTAACCCTAACATGTACCGGAACCCTAAACCGAACCCTAGCTCTCAACCTAATGCTAACCTATACCGTAACCCCTCACTCTAAACCTAAACGTAACCCTAACATGTAACGTAACCCTAACCCCAACCCTAACCTAACCCTAACCCTTACCTGTACCGCAACCCTAACCCTTACCTAACCCTAACCCTGACCTAACCTGTACGGTAAACCTAACACTAAACCTAATCCTAACCCTAACCTTTACAGTAACCCTCACCTAAACCTAACCCTAAATTAAACGGTACTTAACCCTAACCCTAAACCTAACTCTAAACTGTACCGTAACCCGAACCCTAACCCTAACCAGTACCATTACCGTAACCCTAACCCTAACCCTAAGCTACACCGTAACCCTAAACATAATCCGAACACCAACCCTAACGCTAAACTGTACCGTAACCCTAACCCTAAACCTAACAGTAACCCTAACTTGTACCGTAACCGTAACCCTAACCCTAAAACTAACCATGACCTGTACCATAACCCTAACCCCAACCCTAAACCTAACCCTAATCTGTACGGTAACCCTAACCCTAATGGTAATCTGTACCATAACCTTAACCTTAACCCTAACCTGTACCGCAACCCTAACCCCAACCTTAACCTGTACGGTAACACTAACCCTAACCCTAACCCTAACCTGTACCGTATTCCTAACCCTAACCCTAAACCTAAACCTAACATGTACCGTAACCCTAACCCTACCCCTAACCCTAACCATAACGCTAACCTGTACCGTACCCGAAACCTAACCCTAAACCTAACGCTAACCTATACTGTAAGCCTAACCCTAAACCTAACCATAACCTTAACTTGTACCGGAACCCTAACCCTCACCCTAATCCTAAACTTAAACCTATCCTGTACCGTAAACCTAACCCTAAACCTAACCCTCACCTGTACCGTAACCCTAACCCTAAACCTAAAACTAACCATAACCTGTACCATAACCATAACCCTAACCTTAAACCTAACCCTAACCCTAACCCCAACCATAACCCTTACCTGTACCGTAACTCTAACACTAACCATAACCCTAATGCTAACCTGGACCTTAAACCTAACCCTAACCCTAAACTTAACCTGTAACACCACCCTAAACCTAACCCTAACCCTAACCCTAACCTGTACGGTAACTCTCACCCTAACCTAAACCCTAACCTATACTGCAAACCTAACCCTAACCCTAAGCCTAACCCTAACCCTGACTCTAAACTATACCGTAACCCTAACACTAACCCTAACCCTAACTTGTGCCGTAACCCTAACCCTAACCCTAACCCTAACCCTAACCCTAATCTGTACCGGAAAACTAACATTAAACCTAACACTAACCTGTTCATAACCCTGACCCTATACCTATCGCTAACCTGTACCGAAACGCTAACCCTAACCCTAACCCTCACCCTCACCTGTACCGTAACCCGACCACTAACCCTAAACCTAACGTGTACAGTAATTCTAACCCTAACCCTAACCCTAACCCTAACACAAACCTGTACCATAACCCTAACCCTAGCACTGTCACTCACCCTAACTTCTATGGAAACACAAACCCTAACCCATACCAAACACTTTACCGTAACCCTAACCCTAACCCTAACCCTAATCTGTACCATAAAACTAAACCTAACCCTAACCCTAAACCTAACGCTAACCTATATCTTAACCCTAACCCTGACCCTAAACGTAACCCTACATTGTACCGTAACCCTAACCCTAACCCTAAACCTAACCTGTACTGTAACCCTAACCCTAACACTAACCCTAACCTGTACCGTAACCTTAACCCTAACACTAACCCTAACCTGTACCGAAACCGTAACCTTAACCCTAACCCTAACCTGTACTGTAAACCTAACACTAACCCTAACCCTAACCTGTACTGAAAACCTAACCCTATCCTAACCTTAACCTGCAGAGTTACCCTACCCCTAACCCTAACCGTAACCTGTACCATAACACTAACCCTAACCCTAAGCCTAAAACTACCCTGTTCCGTAGCCCTAATCCTAACACTAACCCTAACCGTAACTTGTACCGTAACCCTAAACCTAACCCTAAACCTAACCGTAACCTGTACCATAACCCTAACCCTAACCCTAACTTGTACCGTAACCCTATTGCTAACCTTAACCCTAACTCTAAACCTAACCTCTAACCTAATCCTAACCCTAAGCCTAACTCTAACCTGTACCGTAACCCTAACACTAACCCTTAACCTAACCCTAACCTGTACAGTAAACCTAACCCTAACCATAACCCTAAACCTAACCCTAACCCTAAACCTAACGCTAAACTATACCGTAACCCTAACCCTAACCCTAACCATAACCCTACCGTGTACCGTAACCCTAACCTGAACCCTAACAATAACCCTAACCTGTAACGTAACCCTAACCCTAATCCTAACCCTAACCTGTACAATAACTCTAACCCTAACCCTACACCTAACCATAACCTGTACCGTAACCGTAACCGTCACCCTAACTGTAACCCTAACCTAACCTCTATCGGACACCTACCCTAAACCTAACCATAATGCTAACCTGTACAGTAACCCTAACCCAAAAGCTAACTTGTACCGCAACGCTAACCCTTACCCGAGCCTTAACCCTATCCCTAACCTGCATGGTAACCCTAAACCTAACCCTAACCTGTACCGTAAACCTAACACTAACCCTAACCCTATGCCTAACCCAAACCTTAACCCTAACACTAACACTAACCTGTACCGTAACCCTAACCTTAACCCTAACCCTAACCACTACCGTAACCCTAACCCTAACACTAACTCTGAACTTTACCCTAAACTGTACCGTAACCCTAACCCCAATGCTAACCCTAAACCTAACCCTTACCTGCGCCGTAACCATACCCCTAACCCTAACCCAACTGTAACATAACCCTAACCCTAACCCTAACCCTTACCGTAACCCACACCTGTACCGTAACCCTAACCCTAAACCTAAAACTAACCATAACCTGTACCATAACCCTAACCCTACCCCTAACCCTAACTCTAATCCTAACCCTAACCCTAACCCTAAACCTAACCTGTACCGGAACCCTAAGCCAAACCTAACACTCAACCTAACGCTAACCTATACCGTAACCCGTCACTCTAAACCTAACCGTAACCCTAACATGTACCGTAACCCTAAACCTACCCCTAACCCTAACCATAACGCTAACCTGTACCGTACCAGAAAACTAAACCTAACCCTAACGCAAACCTATACTGTAAGCCTAACCCTAAACCTAACCATAACCTTAACTTGTACCGGAACCCTAACCCTCACCCTAATCCTAAACTTAAACCTAACCTGTACCATAACCCTAACCCTAAACCTAACCCTCACCTGTACCGTAACCCTAACCCTAAACCTAAAACTAACCATAACCTGTACCACAACCATAACCCTAACCCTAAACCTAACCCTAACCCTAACCCCAATCCTAACCCTTACCTGTACTGTAACTCTAACACTAACCATAACCCTAATGCTAACCTGGACCGTAAACCTAACCCTAAACCTAAACTTAACCTGTAACACCACCCTAAACCTAACCCTAACCCTAACCCTAACCTGTACGGTAACCCTCACCCTAACCTAAACCCTAACCTGTACTGCAAACCTAACCCTAACCCTAAGCCTAACCCTAACCCTGACTCTAAACGATACCGTAACCCTAACACTAACCCTAACCCTAACTTGTGCCGTAACCCTAACCCTAACCCTAACCCTAACCCTAACCCTAAACTGTACCGGAAAACTAACATTAAACCTAACACTAACCTGTTCATAACCCTGACCCTATACCTATCGCTAACCTGTACCAAAACGCTAACCCTAACCCAAACCCTCACCCTATTCTGTACCGTAACCCGACCACTAAACCTAAACCTAACGTGTACAGTAAATCTAACCCTAACGCTAACCCTAACCCTAACACAAACCTGTACCATAACCCTAACCCTAACACTGTCACTCAACCTAACTTCTATGGAAACACTAACCATAACCCATACCCTACACTGTACCGTAACCCTAACCCTAACCCTAACCCTAACCCTAACCCTAATCTGTACCATAAAACTAAACCTAACCCTAACCCTAAACCTAACACTAACCTATATCTTAACCCTAACCCTGACCCTAAACGTAACCCTACATTGTACCGTAACCCTAACCCTAACCCTAAACCTAACCTGTACTGTAACCCTAACCCTAACACTAACCCTAACCTGTACCGTAACCGTAACCCTAAACCTAAACCTCACCTGTACAGTAACCCTAACCCTAAACCTAAAACTAACCATAACCTGTACCATAACCATAACCCTAACCCTAAACCTAACCCTAACCCTAACCCCAACCCTAACCCTTACCTGTACCGTAACTCTAACACTAACCATAACCCTAATGTTAACCCGGACCGTAAACCTAACCCTAACCCTAAACTTAACCTGTAACACCACCCTAAACCTAACCCTAACCCTAACCCTAACCTGTACGGTAACCCTCACCCTAACCTAAACCCTAACCTGTACTGCAAACCTAACCCTAACCCTAAGCCTAACCCTAACCCTGACTCTAAACTATACCGTAACCCTAACACTAACCCTAACCCTAACTTGTGCCGTAACCCTAACCCTAACCCTAACCCTAACCCTAATCTGTACCGGAAAACTAACATTAAACCTAACACTAACCTGTTAATAACCCTGACACTATACCTATCGCTAACCTGTACCGAAAAGCTAACCCTAACCCTAACCCTCACCCTCACCTGTACCGTAACCCGACCACTAACCCTAAACCTAACGTGTACAGTAACTATAACCCTAACCCTAACCCTAACCCTAACACAAACCTGTACCATAACCCTAACCCTAACACTGTCACTCACCCTAACTTCTATGGAAACAGTAACCCTAACCCATACCCTACACTGTACCATACCCCTAACCCTAACCCTAACCCTAACCCTAATCTGTACCATAAAACTAAAATTAACCCTAACCCTAAACCTAACGCTAACCTATATCTTAACCCTAACCCTGACCCTAAACGTAACCCTACATTGTACAGTAACCCTAACCCTAACCCTAAACCTAACCTGTACTGTAACCCTAACCCTAACACTAACCCTATCCTGTACCGTAACCTTAACCCTAACACTAACCCTAACCTGTACCGAAACCGTAACCTTAACCCTAACCCTAACCTGTACTGTAAACCTAACACTAACCCTAACCCTAACCTGTACTGAAAACCTAACCCTATCCTAACCTTAACCTGCAGAGTTACCCTACCCCTAACCGTAACCGTAACCTGTACCATAACCCTAACCCTAGCCCTAATCCTAACACTAACCCTAACCCTAACCCTAACTTTTACCGTAACCATAAACCTAACCCTAAACCTAACCGTAACCTGTACCATAACCCTAACCCTAAACCTAACCCTAACCCTAATCTGTACCATAAAACTAAACCTAACCCTAACCCTAAACCTAACGCTAACCTATATCTTAACCCTAACCTTGACCCTAAACCTAACCTGTACTGTAACCGTAACCCTAACAGTAATCCTAACCTGTACCGTAACCCTAACCCTAACACTGTCACTCACCCTAACTTCTATGGAAACACTAACCCTAACCCATACCCTACACTGTACCGTAACCCTAACCCTAACCCTAACCCTAACCCTAATCTGTACCATAAAACTAAACCTAACCCTAACCCTACCCTAACACTAACCTGTACAGTAGCCCTAATCCTAACACTAACCCTAACCCTAACTTGTACCGTAACCCTAAACCTAACCCTAAACCTAACCGTAACCTGTACCATAACCCTAACCCTAACCCTAACTTGCACCGTAACCCTATTGCTAACCTTAACCCTAACTCTAAACCTAACCTCTACCCTAATCCTAACCCTAAGCCTAACTCTAACATGTACCGTAACCCTAACACTAACCCTTAACCTAACCCTAACTCAAAATCAGAAATCCCAACTCAATTATAATTTAAATTCCTAACTTTTAAATTTTAAATTTAATAAGTAATTTGTATTAATTTTGAATTTTAATTCTTAATTATAAATTTTACTAAATAATTCTAATTCTGAATTTTTGACATAATTTAATTTAATGTGAATTTCTAATTTCATCTAACCCTAACCTTAATTCATAACTCTAACCCTAACCCTACACCTAACCATAACCTGTACCGTAACTGTAACCGTAACCCTAACTGTAACCCTAAACCTAACTTCTATCGGACACCTACCCTAAACCTAACCATAATGCTAACCTGTACAGTAACCCTTACCATAAATCTAACTTCTACCGCAACGCTAACCCTTACCCAAGCCTTAACCCTATCCCTAACCTGTATGGTAACCCTAAATCTAACCCTAACCCTAGCTTGAACCGCAACGCTAACCCTAACCCTACCCTAACCTGCATGGTAACCCTAAACCTAACCCTAACCTGTACCGTAAACCTAACACTAACCCTAACCCTATGCCTAACCCAAACCTTAACCCTAAGACTAACACTAACCTGTACCGTAACCCTAACCCTAACCCTAACCCTATGCCTAACCCAAACCTTAACCCTAACACTAACACTAACCTGTACCGTAACCCTAACCCTAACCCTAACCCTAACCACTACCGTAACCCTAACCCTAACACTAACTCTGAACTTTACCCTAAACTGTACCATAACCCTAACCCCAATGCTAACCCTAATCCTAACCCTTACCTGCGCCGTAACCATATCCCTAACCCTAACCAAACTTTACCATAACCCTAACCCTAACCCTAACCCTTACCCTAACCCTAACCTGTACCGTAACTCTAACCCTAAACCTAAAACTAATCATAACCTGTACCATAACCCTAACCCTACCCCTAACCCTAACTCTAATCCTAACCCTAACCCTAACCCTAACCCTAACCTGTACCGGAACCCTAAGCCGAACCTAACACTCAACCTAAGGCTAACCTATACCGTAACCCGTCACTCTAAACCTAACCGTAACCCTAACTTGTAACGTAACCCTAACCCTAACCCTAACCTAAGGTTAACCCTTACCTGTACCGCAACCCTAACCCTTACCTATCCCTAACCTTGACCCTAACCTGTACGATAACCCTAACACTAAACCTAATCCTAAACCTAACCTTTACAGTAACCCTAACCTAAACCTAACCCTAAATTAAACGGTACCTTAACCCTAACCCTAAACCTAACCCTAACCTGTACCGTAACCCTAACCCTTACCCTAACCAGTACCGTTACTGTAACCCTAACCCTAACCTATACCGTAACCCTAAACATAACCCTAACACCAACCCTAACGCTAAACTGTACCGTAACCCTAACCCTAAACCTAACAGTAACCCTAACTTGTACCGTAACCGTAACCCTAACCCTAAAACTAATCATGACCTGTACCCTAACCCTAACCCTAACCCTAAACCTAACCCTAACCTGTACGGTAACCCTAACCCAAATGGTAACCTGTACCGTAACCTTAACCCTAACCCTAACCTGTACCGCAACCCTAACCCCAACCTTAACCTGTACGGTAACACTAATCCTAACCCTAACCCTAACCTGTACCGTATTCCTAACCCTAACCCTAAACCTAAACCTAACATGTACCGTAACCCTAACCCTACCCCTAACCCTAACCATAACGCTAACCTGTACCGTACCCGAAACCTAACCCTAACCCTAACGCTAACCTATACTGTAAGCCTAAATCTAAACCTAACCACAACCTTAACTTGTACCGAAACCCTAACCCTCACCCTAAACCTAAACTTAAACCTAACCTGTATCGTAACCCTAACCCTAAACGTAACCCTAACCTGTACTGTAACCCTAACCCTAAACCTAAAACTAACCATAACCTGCACCATAACCCTAACCCTAACCAGAACTCTAAGCAAACGGTAACCCTAACCCTAACATGTACCGGAACCCTAAACCGAACCCTAGCTCTCAACCTAATGCTAACCTATACCGTAACCCCTCACTCTAAACCTAAACGTAACCCTAACATGTAACGTAACCCTAACCCCAACCCTAACCTAACCCTAACCCTTACCTGTACCGCAACCCTAACCCTTACCTAACCCTAACCCTGACCTAACCTGTACGGTAAACCTAACACTAAACCTAATCCTAACCCTAACCTTTACAGTAACCCTCACCTAAACCTAACCCTAAATTAAACGGTACTTAACCCTAACCCTAAACCTAACTCTAAACTGTACCGTAACCCGAACCCTAACCCTAACCAGTACCATTACCGTAACCCTAACCCTAACCCTAAGCTACACCGTAACCCTAAACATAATCCGAACACCAACCCTAACGCTAAACTGTACCGTAACCCTAACCCTAAACCTAACAGTAACCCTAACTTGTACCGTAACCGTAACCCTAACCCTAAAACTAACCATGACCTGTACCATAACCCTAACCCCAACCCTAAACCTAACCCTAATCTGTACGGTAACCCTAACCCTAATGGTAATCTGTACCATAACCTTAACCTTAACCCTAACCTGTACCGCAACCCTAACCCCAACCTTAACCTGTACGGTAACACTAACCCTAACCCTAACCCTAACCTGTACCGTATTCCTAACCCTAACCCTAAACCTAAACCTAACATGTACCGTAACCCTAACCCTACCCCTAACCCTAACCATAACGCTAACCTGTACCGTACCAGAAAACTAAACCTAACCCTAACGCAAACCTATACTGTAAGCCTAACCCTAAACCTAACCATAACCTTAACTTGTACCGGAACCCTAACCCTCACCCTAATCCTAAACTTAAACCTATCCTGTACCGTAAACCTAACCCTAAACCTAACCCTCACCTGTACCGTAACCCTAACCCTAAACCTAAAACTAACCATAACCTGTACCATAACCATAACCCTAACCTTAAACCTAACCCTAACCCTAACCCCAACCATAACCCTTACCTGTACCGTAACTCTAACACTAACCATAACCCTAATGCTAACCTGGACCTTAAACCTAACCCTAACCCTAAACTTAACCTGTAACACCACCCTAAACCTAACTCTAACCCTAACCCTAACCTGTACGGTAACTCTCACCCTAACCTAAACCCTAACCTATACTGCAAACCTAACCCTAACCCTAAGCCTAACCCTAACCCTGACTCTAAACTATACCGTAACCCTAACACTAACCCTAACCCTAACTTGTGCCGTAACCCTAACCCTAACCCTAACCCTAACCCTAACCCTAATCTGTACCGGAAAACTAACATTAAACCTAACACTAACCTGTTCATAACCCTGACCCTATACCTATCGCTAACCTGTACCAAAACGCTAAACCTAACCCTAACCCTCACGCTAACCTGTACCGTAACCCGACCACTAACCCTAAACCTAACGTGTACAGTAACTCTAAACCTAACCCTAACCCTAACCCTAACCCTAACCCTAACCCTAACACAAACCTGTACCATAACCCTCACCCTAACACTGTCACTCACCCTAACTTCTATGGAAGCCCTATCCCTAACCCATACCCTACACTGTACCGTAACCCTAACCCTAACCCTAACCCTAACCCTAATCTGTACCATAAAACTAAACCTAACCCTAACCCTAAACCTAACGCTAACCTATATCTTAACCCTAACCCTGACCCTAAACGTAACCCTACATTGTACAGTAACCCTAACCCTAACCCTAAACCTAACCTGTACTGTAACCCTAACCCTAACACTAACCCTAACCTGTACCGTAACCCTAACCCTAACCCTAACCCTAACCTGTACCTAAACCGTAACCTTAACCCTAACCCTAACCTGTACTGTAAACCTAACACTAACCCTAACCCTAACCTGTACCGAAACCGTAACCTTAACCCTAACCCTAACACTAACCTGTACCGTAGCCCTAATCCTAACACTAACCCTAACCCTAACTTGTACCGTAACCCTAAACCTAACCCTAAACCTAACCGTAACCTGTACCATAACCCTAACCCTAACCCTAACTTGTACCATAACCCTATTGCTAACCTTAACCCTAACTCTAAACCTAACCTCTACCCTAATCCTAACCCAAGCCTAACTCTAACCTGTACCGTAACCGTAACACTAACCCTTAACCTAACCCTAACCTGTACCGTAAACCTAACCCTAACCATAACCCTAAACCTAACCCTAAACCTAAACCTAACGCTAACCTATACCGTAACCCTAACCCTAACCCTAACCATAACCATAACGTGTACCGTAACCCTAACCTGAACCCTAACAATAACCCTAACCTGTAACGTAACCCTAACCCTAATCCTAACCCTAACCTGTACCATAACTCTAACCCTAACCCTACACCTAACCATAACCTGTACCGTAACCGTAACCCTAACCCTAACTGTAACCCTAAACCTAACCTCTATCGGACACCTACCCTAAACCTAACCATAATGCTAACCTGTACAGTAACCCTAACCCTAACCCTAACTTGTACCGCAACGCTAACCCTTACCCAAGCCTTAACCCTATCCCTAACCTGTATGGTAACCCTAAATCTAACCCTAACCCTAGCTTGAACCGCAACGCTAACCCTAACCCTACCCTAACCTGTATGGTAACCCTAAACCTAACCCTAACCTGTACCGTAAACCTAACACTAACCCTAACCCTATGCCTAACCCAAACCTTAACCCTAACACTAACACTAACCTGTACCGTAACCCTAACCCTAAACCTAAACCCAACCCTAACCCTAACCCTAACCACTACCGTAACCCTAACCCTAACACTAACTCTGAATTTTACCCTAAACTGTACCGTAACCCTAACCCCAATGCTAACCCTAATCCTAACCCTTACCTGCGCCGTAACCATACCCCTAACCCTAACCCAACCTGTACCATAACCCTATCCCTAACCCTAACCCTTACCCTAACCCTCACCTGTACCGTAACCCTAACCCTAAACCTAAAACTAACCATAACCTGTACCAAAACCCTAACCCTAACCCTAACCCTTACCCTAACCCTAACTCTAATCCTAACCCTAACCCTAACCCTAACCCTAACCTGTACCGGAACCCTAAACCGAACCTAACACTCAACATAACGCTAACCTATACCGTAACCCCTCACTCTAAACCTAACCGTAACCCTAACTTGTAACGTAACCCTAACCCTAACCTTAACCTAACCCTAACCCTTACTTGTACCGCAACCCTAACCCTTACCTAACCCTAACCCTGACCCTAACCTGTACGGTAACCCTAACAATAAACCTAATCCGAACCCTAACCTTTACAGTAACCCTAACCTAAACCTAACCCTAAATTAAACGGTACCTTAACCCTAACCGTAAACCTAACCCTAACCTGTACCGTAACCCTAACCCTAACCAGTACCGTTACCGTAACCCTAACCCTAACCTGTACTGTAACCCTAAACAGAACCCTAACACCAAACCTAACGCTAAACTGTACCGTAACCCTAACCCTAAACCTAACAGTAACCCTAACTTGTACTGTAACCGTAACCCTAACCCTAAAACTAACCATGACCTGTACCCTAACCCTAACCCTAAACCTAAACCTAACCCTAATCTGTACGGTAACCCTAACCCTAATGGTAACCTGTACCATAACCTTAACCCTAACCCTAACCTGTACCGCAACCCTAACCCCAACCTTAACCTGTACAGTAACACTAACCCTAACCCTAACCCTAACCTGTACCGTATTCCTAACCCTAACCCTAAACCTAAACCTAACATGTACCGTAACCCTAACCCTACCCCTAACCCTAACCATAACGCTAACCTGTACTGTCCCCGAAACCTAACCCTAACCCAAACGCTAACCTACTGTAAGCCTAACCCTAACCCTAACCGTAACCTTAACTTGTACCGGAACCCTAACCCTCACCCTAATCCTAAACTTAAACCTAACCTGTACTGTAACCCTAACCCTAAACCTAACCCTCACCTGTACCGTAACCCTAACACTAAACCTAAAACTAACCGTAACCTGTACCATAACCATAACCCTAACCCTAAACCTAACCCTAACCCTAACCCCAACCCTAACCCTTACCTGTACCGTAACTCTAACACTAACCATAACCCTAATGCTAACCTGGACCGTAAACCTAACCCTAACCCTAAACTTAACCTATAACACCACCCTAAACCTAACCCTAACCCTAACCCTAACCTGTACGATAACCCTCACCCTAACCTAAACCCTAACCTGTACTGCAAACCTAACCCTAACACTAAGCCTAACCCTAACCCTGACTCTAAACTATACCGTAACCCTAACACTAACCCTAACCCTAAGTTGTGCCGTAACCCTAACCCTAACCCTAACCCTAACCCTAATCTGTACCGGAAAACTAACATTAAACCTAACACTAACCTGTTCATAACCCTGACCCTATACCTATCGCTAAACTGTACCGAAACGCTAACCCTAACCCTAACCCTCACCCTAACCTGTACCGTAACCCGACCACTAACCCTAAACCTAACGTGTACAGTAACTCTAAACCTAACCCTAACCCTAACCCTAACCCTAACCCTAACATAAACCTGTAGCATAACCCTAACCCTAACACTGTCACTCACCCTAACTTCTATGGAAACACTAACCCTAACCCATACCCTACACTGTATCGTAACCCTAACCCTAACCCTAACCCTAACTTCTATGGAAACCCTAACCCTAACCCATACCCTACACTGTACCGTAACCCTAACCCTAACCCTAACCCTAACCCTAATCTGTACCATAAAACTAAACCTAACCCTAACACTAAACCTAACGCTAACCTATATCTTAACCCTAACCCAGACCCTAAACGTAACCCTACATTGTACCGTAAACCTAACCCTAAACCTAACCTGTACTGTAACCCTAACCCTAACACTAACCCTATCCTGTACCGTAACCTTAACCCTAACACTAACCCTAACCTGTACCGAAACCGTAACCTTAACCCTAACCCTAACCTGTACTGTAAACCTAACACTAACCCTAACCCTAACCTGTACTGAAAACCTAACCCTATCCTAACCTTAACCTGCACAGTTTCCCTACCCCAAGCCTAACCGTAACCTGTACCATAACCCTAACCCTAACCCTAACCCTAACACTAACCTGTACCATAGCCCTAATCCTAACACTAACCCTAACCCTAACTTGTACCGTAACCCTAAACCTAACACTAAACCTAACCGTAACCTGTACCATAACCCTAACCCTAACCCTAACTTGTACCGTAACCCTATTGCTAACCTTAACCCTAAATCTAAACCTAACCTCTACCCTAATCCTAACCCTAAGCCTAACTCTAACCTGTACCGTAACCCTAACACTAACCCTTAACCTAACCCTAACCTGTACCGTAAACCTAACCCTAAACATAACCCTAAACCTAACCCTAACCCTAAACCTAACGCTAACCTATACCGTAACCCTAACCCTAACCCTAACCATAACCATAACATGTACCGTAACCGTAACCTGAACCCTAACAATAACCCTAACCTGTAACGTAACCCTAACCCTAATCCTAACCTGTACCATAACTCTAACCCTAACCCTACACCTAACCATAACCTGTACCGTAACCGTAACCGTCACCCTAACTGTAAACCTAACCTAACCTCTATCGGACACCTACCCTAAACCTAACCATAATGCTAACCTGTACAGTAACCCTAACCCTAACCCTAACTTGTACCGCAACGCTAACCCTTACCCAAGCCTTAACCCTATCCCTAACCTGTATGGTAACCTTAAATCTAACCCTAACCCTAGGTTGAACCGCAACGCTAACCCTAACCCTACCCTAACCTGTATGGTAACCCTAAACCTAATCCTAACCTGTACCGTAAACCTAACACTAACCCTAACCCTATTCCTAACCCAAACCTTAACCCTAACACTAACACTAACCTGTACCGTAACCCTAACCCTAAACCTAAACCCAACCCTAACCCTAACCCTAACCACTACCATAACCCTAACCCTAACACTAACTCTGAACTTTACCCTAAACTGTACCGTAACCCTAACCCCAATGCTAACCCTAATCCTAACCCTTACCTACGCCGTAACCATACCCCTAACCCTAAGCCAAACTGTACCATAACCCTAACCCTTACCCTAACCCTTACCCTAACCCTCACCTGTACCGTAACCCTAACCCTAAAACTAAAACTAACCATAACCTGTACCATAACCCTAACCGGAACCCTAACCCTAACTCTAATACTAACCCTAACCCTAACCCTAACCCTAACCCTAACCCTAACCCTAACCCTAACCTGTACCGGAACCCTAAACCGAACCTAACACTCAACCTAACGCTAACCTATACCGTAACCCCTCACTCTAAACCTAACCGTAACCCTAATTTGTAACGTAACCCTAAACCTAACCCTAACCTAACCCTAACCCTTACTTGTACCGCAACCCTAACACTTACCTAACCCTAACCCTGACCCTAACCTGTAAGGTAACCCTAACACTAAACCTAATCCTAACCCTAAACTTTACAGTAACCCTAACCTAAACCTAACCCTAAATTAAACGGTACCTTAATCCTAAACCTAAACCTAACCCTAACCTGTACCGTAACCCTAACCCTAACCAGTACCGTTACCGTAACCCTAACCCTAACCTGTACCGTAACCCTAAACAGAACCCTAACACCAACCCTAACGCTAAACTGTACCGTAACCCTAACCCTAAACCTAACAGTAACCCTAATTTGTACCGTAACCGTACACCTAACCTTAAACTAACCATGACCTGTACCCTAACCCTAACCCTAAACCTAAACCTAACCCTAATCTGTACGGTAACCCTAAACCTAATGGTAACCTGTACCGTAACCTTAACCCTAACCCTAACCTGTACCGCAACCCTAACACCAACCTTAACCTGTAAAGTAACACTAACCCTAACCCTAACCCTAACCTGTACTGTAAACCTAACAGTAACCCTAACCCTAACCTGTACTGAAAACCTAACCCTATCCTAACCTTAACCTGCACAGTTACCCTACCCCAACCCTAACCGTAACCAGTACCATAACCCTAACCCTAACCCTAACCCTAACACTAAGCTGTACCGTAGCCCTAATCCTAACACTAACCCTAACCCTAACTTGTACCGTAACCCTAAACCTAACCCTAAACCTAACCGTAACCTGTACCATAACCCTAACCCTAACCCTAACTTGTACCGTAACCCTATTGCTAACCTTAACCCTAACTCTAAACCTAACCTCTACCCTAATCCTAACCCTAAGCCTAACTCTAACCTGTACCGTAACCCTAACACTAACCCTTAACCTAACCCTAATCTGTACCGTAAACCTAACTAACCATAACCCTAAACCTAACCCTAACCCTAAACCTAACGCTAACCTATACCGTAACCCTAACCCTAACCATAACCCTAACGTGTACCGTAACCCTAACCTGAACCCTAACAATAACCCTAACCTGTAACGTAACCCTAACCCTAATCCTAACCCTAACCTGTACCATAACTCTAACCCTAACCCTACACCTAACCATAACCTGTACCGTAACCGTAACCCTAACCCTAACTGTAACCCTAAACCTAACCTCTATCGGACACCTACCCTAAACCTAACCATAATGCTAACCTGTACAGTAACCCTAACCCTAACCCTAACTTGTACCGCAACGCTAACCCTTACCCAAGCCTTAACCCTATCCCTAACCTGTATGGTAACCCTAAATCTAACCCTAACCCTAGCTTGAACCGCAACGCTAACCCTAACCCTACCCTAACCTGTATGGTAACCCTAAACCTAACCCTAACCTGTACCGTAAACCTAACACTAACCCTAACCCTATGCCTAACCCAAACCTTAACCCTAACACTAACACTAACCTGTACCGTAACCCTAACCCTAAACCTAAACCCAACCCTAACCCTAACCCTAACCACTACCGTAACCCTAACCCTAACACTAACTCTGAACTTTACCCTAAACTGTACCGTAACCCTAACCCCAATGCTAACCCTAATCCGAACCCTTACCTGCGCCGTAACCATACCCCTAACCCTAACCCAACCTGTACCATAACCCTATCCCTAACCCTAACCCTTACCCTAACCCTCACCTGTACCGTAACCCTAACCCTAAACCTAACCCTAACCTGTACCGTAACCCTAACCCTAACCCTAACCAGTACCGTTACCGTAACCCTAACCCTAACATATACCGTAACCCTAAACATAACCCTAACACCAAACCTAACGCTAAACTGTACCGTAACCCTAACGCTAAACCTAACAGTAACCCTAACTTGTACCGTAAACGTAACCCTAACCCTAAAACTAACCATGACCTGTATCCTAACCCTAACCCTAAACCTAAACCTAACCCTAGTCTGTACGGTAACCCTAGCTCTAATGGTAACCTGTACGGTAACCTTAACCCTAACCCTAACCTGTACCGCAACCCTAACCCCAACCTTAACCTGTACAGTAACACTAACCCTAACCCTAACCTGTACCGTATTCCTAACCCTAACCCTAAACCTAAACCTAACATGTACCGTAACCCTAACCCTACCCCTAACCCTAACCATAACGCTAACCTGTACTGTACCCGAAACCTAACCCTAACCCAAACGCTAACCTACTGTAAGCCTAACCCTAACCCTAAACGTAACCTTAACTTGTACCGGAACCCTAACCCTCACCCTAATCCTAAACTTAAACCTAACCTGTACTGTAACCCTAACCCTAAACCTAACCCTCACCTGTACCGTAACCCTAACCCTAAACCTAAAACTAACCATAACCTGTACCATAACCATAACCCTAACCCTAAACCTAACCCTAACCCTAACCCCAACCCTAACCCTTACCTGTACCGTAACTCTAACACTAACCATAACCCTAATGCTAACCTGGACCGTAAACCTAACCCTAACCCTAAACTTAACCTATAACACCACCCTAAACCTAACCCTAACCCTAAACCTAACCTGTACGGTAACCCTCACCCTAACCTAAACCCTAACCTGTACTGCAAACCTAACCCTAACCCTAAGCCTAACCCTAACCTGACTCTAAACTATACCGTAACCCTAACACTAACCCTAACCCTAACTTGTGCCGTAACCCTAACCCTAACCCTAACCCTAACCCTAATCTGTACCGGAAAACTAACATTAAACCTAACACTAACCTGTTCATAACCCTGACCCTATACCTATCGCTAACCTGTACCGAAACGCTAACCCTAACCCTAACCCTCACGCTAACCTGTACCGTAACCCGACCACTAACCCTAAACCTAACGTGTACAGTAACTCTAAACCCTAACCCTAACCCTAACCCTAACACAAACCTGTACCATAACCCTAACCCTAACACTGTCACTCACCCTAACTTCTATGGAAACACTAACCCTAACCCATACCCTACACTGTATCGTAACCCTAACCCTAACCCTAACCCTAACTTCTATGGAAACCCTAACCCTAACCCATACCCTACACTGTACCGTAACCCTAACCCTAACCCTAACCCTAACCCTAATCTGTACCATAAAACTAAACCTAACCCTAACCCTAAACCTAATGCTAACCTATATCTTAACCCTAACCCAGACCCTAAACGTAACCCTACATTGTACCGTAACCCTAACCCTAACCCTAACCCTAACCCTAACCCTAGCCTGTACCGTAACCCTAACCCTAACCCTAACCCTAACCTGTACCGAAACCGTAACCTTAACCCTAACCCTAACCGTAACCTGTACTGTAAACCTAACACTAACCCTAACCCTAACCTGTACTGAAAACCTAACCCTATCCTAACCTTAACCTGCACAGTTACCCTAACCCCCTAACCGTAACCCTAACACTAACCTGTACCGTAGCCCTAATCCTAACACTAACCCTAACCCTAACTTGTACCGTAACCCTAAACCTAAGCCTAAACCTAACCGTAACCTGTACCATAACCCTAACCCTAACCCTAACTTGTACCGTAACCCTATTGCTAACCTTAACCCTAACTCTAAACCTAACCTCTACCCTAATCCTAACCCTAAGCCTAACTCTAACCTTTACCGTAACCCTAACACTAACCCTTAACCTAACCCTAACCATAACCCTAAACCTAACCCTAACCCTAAACCTAACGATAACCTATACCGTAACCCTAACCATAACCATAACCCTAACGTGTACCGTAACCCTAACCTGAACCCTAACAATAACCCTAACCTGTAACGTAACCCTAACCCTAATCCTAACCCTAACCTGTACCATAACTCTAACCCTAACCCTACACCTAACCATAACCTGTACCGTAACCGTAACCCTAACCCTAACTGTAACCCTAAACCTAACCTCTATCGGACACCTACCCTAAACCTAACCATAATGCTAACCTGTACAGTAACCCTAACCCTAACCCTAACTTGTACCGCAAAGCTAACCCTTACCCAAGCCTTAACCCTATCCCTAACCTGTATGGTAACCCTAAATCTAACCCTAACCCTAGCTTGAACCGCAACGCTAAACCTAACCCTACCCTAACCTGTATGGTAACCCTAAACCTAACCCTAACCTGTACCGTAAACCTAACACTAACCCTAACCCTATGCCAAACCAAACCTTAACCCTAACACTAACACAAACCTGTACCGTAACCCTAACCATAACCCTAAACCCAACCCTAACCCTAACCCTAAACACTACCGTAATCCTAACCCTAACACTAACTCTGAACTTTACCCTAAACTGTACCGTAACCCTAACCCCAATGCTAACCCTAATCCTAACCCTTACCTGCGCCGTAACCATACCCCTAACCCTAACCCAACTGTACCATAACCCTAACCCTAACCCTAACCCTTACCCTAACCCTAACCTGTACCGTAACTCTAACCCTAAACCTAAAACTAACCATAACCTGTACCATAACCCTAACTCTAACCCTAACCCTAACTCTAATCCTAACCCTAAACCTAACCCTAAACTCTACCGGAACCCTAAACTGAACCTAACACTCAACCTAACGCTAACCTCTACCGTAACCCCTCACTCTAAACCTAACCGTAACCCTAACTTGTAACGTAACCCTAAACCTAACCCTAACCTAAACCTAAGCCTTACCTGTACCGCAACACTAACCCTTACCTAACCCTAACCCTGAGCCTAACCTGTACGGTAACCCTAACACTAAACATAATCCTAACCCTAACCTTTACAGTAACCCTAACCTAAACCTAACCCTAAATTAAACGGTACCTTAACCCTAACCCTAAACCTAACCCTAACCTGTACCGTAACCCTAACCCTAACCCTAACCAGTACCGTTACCATAACCCTAACCCTAATCTATACCGTAACCCTAAACATAACCCTAACACCAACCCTAACGCTAAACTGTACCGTAACCCTAACCCTAAACCTAACAGTAACCCTAACTTGTACCGTAAACGTAACCCTAACCCTAAAACTAACCATGACCTGTACCCTAACCCTAACCCTAAACCTAAACCTAACCCTAATCTGTACGGTAACCCTAGCTCTAATGGGAACCTGTACGGTAACCTTAACCCTAACCCTAACCTGTACCGCAACCCTAACCCCAACCTTAACCTGTACAGTACCACTAACCCTAACCCTAACCTGTACCGTATTCCTAACCCTAACCCTAAACCTAAACCTACCATGTACCGTAACCCTAACCCTACCCCTAACACTAACCATAACGCTAACCTGTACCGTACCCGAAACCTAACCCTAACCCTAACGCTAACCTATGCTGTAAGCCTAAATCTAAACCTAACCATAACCTTAATTGTACCGAAACCCTAACCCTCACCCTAAACCTAAACTTAAACTTAACCTGTATCGTAACCCTAACTCTAAACGTAACCCTAACCTGTACTGTAATCCTAACCCTAAACCTAAAACTAACCATAACCTGCACCATAACCCTAACCCTAACCAGAACTCTAAAGTAACCGTTACCCTAACCCTAACCTGTACCGGAACCCTAAACCGAACCCTAACTCTCAACCTAACGCTAACCTATACCGTAACCCCTCACTCTAAACCTAAACGTAACCCTAACTTATAACGTAACCCTAACCCCAACCCTAACCTAACCCTAACCCTTACCTGTACCGCAACCCTAACCCTTACCTAACCCTAACCCTGACCTAACCTTTACGGTAAATCTAACACTAAACCTAATCCTAACCCTAACCTTTACAGTAACCCTAACCTAAACCTAACCCAAAATTAAACGGTACCTTAACCCTAACCCTAAACCTAACTCTAACCTGTACCGTATCCCGAACCCTAACCCTAACCAGTACCATTACCGTAACCCAAACCCTAACCCTAAGCTACACCGTAACCCTAAACATAACCCGAACACCAACCCTAACGCTAAACTGTACCGTAACCCTAATCCTAAACCTAGCAGTAACCCTAACTTGTACCGTAACCGTAACCCTAACCCTAAAACTAACCATGACCTGTACCATAACCCTAACCCCAACCCTAAACCTAACCCTAATCTGTACGGTAACCCTAACCCTAATGGTAATCTGTACCGTAACCTTAACCCTAACCCTAACCTGTACCGCAACCCTAACCCCAACCTTAACCTGTACGGTAACACTAACCCTAACCCTAACTCTAACCTGTACCGTATTCCTAACCCTAACCCTAAACCTAAACCTAACATGTACCGTAACCCTAACCCTACCCCTAACTCTAACCATAACGCTAACCTGTACCGTACCCGAAACCTAACCCTAACCCTAACGCTAACCTATACTGTAAGCCTAACCCTAAACCTAACCGTAACCTTAACTTGTACCGGAACCCTAACCCTCACACTAATCCTAAATTTAAACCTATCCTGTACCGTAACCCTAACCCTAAACCTAAAACTAACCATAACTTGTACCATAACCATAACCCTAACCCTAAACCTAACCCTAACCCTAACCCCAACCCTAACCCTTACCTGTACCGTAACTCTAACACTAACCATAACCCTAATGCTAACCTGGACCTTAAACCTAACCCTAACCCTAAACTTAACCTGTAACACCACCCTAAACCTAACTCTAACCCTAACCCTAACCTGTACGGTAACTCTCACCCTAACCTAAACCCTAACCTATACTGCAAACCTAACCCTAACCCTAAGCCTAACCCTAACCCTGACTCTAAACTATACCGTAACCCTAACACTAACCCTAACCCTAACTTGTGCCGTAACCCTAACCCTAACCCTAACCCTAACCCTAATCTGTACCGGAAAACTAACATTAAACCTAACACTAACCTGTTCATAACCCTGACCCTATACCTATCACTAACCTGTACCGAAACGCTAACCCTAACCCTTACCCTCACCTGTACCGTAACCCGACCACTAACCCTAAACCTAACATGTACAGTAACTCTAACCCTAACCCTAACCCTAACCCTAACACAAACCTGTACCATAACCCTAACCCTAACACTGTCACTCACCCTAACTTCTATGGAAACACAAACCCTAACCCATACCCTACACTGTACCGTAACCCTAACCCTAAGCCTAACCCTAACCCTAATCTGTACCATAAAACCAAACCTAACGCTAACCCTAAACCTAACGCTAACCTATATCTTAACCCTAACGCTGACCCTAAACGTAACCCTACATTGTACCGTAACCCTAACCCTAACCCTAAACCTAACCTGTACTGTAACCCTAAACCTAACACTAACCCTAACCTGTACCGTAACCTTAACCCTAACACTAACCCTAACCTGTACCGAAACCGTAACCTTAACCCTAACCCTAACCTGTACTGTAAACCTAACACTAACCCTAACTCTAACCTGTACTGAAAACCTAACCCTATCCTAACCTTAACCTGCAGAGTTACCCTACCCCTAACCCTAACCGTAACCTGTACCATAACCCTAACCCTAACCCTAACACTAACACTAACCTGTACCGTAGCCCTAATCCTAACACTAACCCTAACCCTAACTTGTACCGTAACCCTAAACCTAACCCTAAACCTAACCGTAACCTGTCCCATAACCCTAACCCTAACCCTAACTTGTACCGTAACCCTATTGCTAACCTTAACCCTAACTCTAAACCTAACCTCTACCCTAATCCTAACCCTAAGCCTAACTCTAACCTGTACCGTAACCCTAAAACTAACCATTAACCTGACCCTAACCTGTACCGTAAACCAAACACTAACCATAACCCTAAACCTATCCCTAACCCTAAACCTAATGGTAACCTATACCGTAACCCTAACCCTAACCCTAACCATAACCCTAACGTGTACCGTAACCCTAACCTGAACCCTAACAATAACCCTAACCTGTAACGTAACCCTAACCCTAATCCTAACCCTAACCTGTACCATAACTCTAACCCTAACCCTACACCTAACCATAACCTGTACCGTAACCGTAACCGTCACCCTAACTGTAACCCTAACCTAAACTCTATCGGACACCTACCCTAAACCTAACCATAATGCTAACCTGTACAGTAACCCTAACCCTAAAGCTAACTTGTACCGCAACGCTAACCCTTACCCAAGCCTTAACCCTATCCCTAACCTGTATGGTAACCCTAAATCTAACCCTAACCCTAGCTGGAACCGCAACGCTAACCCTAACCCTACCCTAACCTGCATGGTAACCCTAAACCTAACCCTAACCTGTACCGTAAACCTAACACTAACCCTAACCCTATGCCTAACCCAAACCTTAACCCTAACACTAACACTAACCTGTACCGTAACCCTAACCCTAACCCTAACCCTAACCACTACCATAACCCTAATCCTAACACTAACTCTGAACTTTACCCTAAACTGTACCGTAACCCTAACCCCAATGCTAACCCTAATCCTAACCCTGACCTGCACCGTAACCATACCCCTAACCCTAACCCAACTGTACCATAACCCTAACCCTAACCCTAACCCTTACCCTAACCCTAACCTGTACCGTAACTCTAACCCTAAACCTAAAACTAACCAGAACCTGTACCATAACCCTAACCCTACCCCTAACCCTAACTGTAATCCTAACCCTAACCCTAACCCTAACCCTAACCTGTACCGGAACCCTAAGCCGAACCTAACACTCAACCTAACGCTAACCTATACCGTAACCCCTCACTCTAAACCTAACCGTAACCCTAACTTGTAACGTAACCCTAACCCTAACCCTAACCTAACCCTAACCCTTACCTGTACCGCAACGCTAACCCTTACCTAACCGTAACCCTGACCTAACCTGTACGGTAAACCTAACACTAAACCTAATCCTAACCCTAACCTTTACAGTAACCCTAACCTAAACCTAACCCTAAATTAAACGGTACCTTAACCCTAAACCTAAACCTAACTCTAACCTGTACCGTAACCCGAACCCTAACCCTTCCAGTACCATTACCGTAACCCTAACCCTAACCTATACCGTAACCCTAAACATAACCCTAACACCAACCCTAACGCTAAACTGTACCGTAACCCTAACCCTAAACCGAACAGTAACCCTAACTTGTACCGTAACCGTAACCCTAACCCTAAAACTAACCATGACCTGTACCCTAACCCTAACCCTAACCCTAAACCTAACCCTAATCTGTACGGTAACCCTAACCCTAATGGTAATCTGTACCGTAAACTTAACCCTAACCCTAACCTGTACCGCAACCCTAACCCCAACCTTAACCTGTACGGTAACACTAACCCTAACCCTAACCCTAACCTGTACCGTATTCCTAACCCTAACCCTAAACCTAAACCTAACATGTACCGTAACCCTAACCCTACCCCTAACCCTAACCATAACGCTAACCTGTACCGTACCCGAAACCTAACCCTAACCCTAACGCTAACCTATACTGTAAGCCTAACACTAAACCTAACCGTAACCTTAACTTGTACCGGAACCCTAACCCTCACCTTAATCCTAAACTTAAACCTAAACTGTACTGTAACCCTAACCCTAAACCTAACCCTCACCTGTAACGTAACCCTAACCCTAAACCTAAAACTAACCATAACCTGTACCACAACCATAACCCTAACCCTAAACCTAACCCTAACCCTAACCCCAATCCTAACCCTTACCTGTACCGTAACTCTAACACTAACCATAACCCTAATGCTAACCTGGACCGTAAACCTAACCCTAAACCTAAACTTAACCTGTAACACCACCCTAAACCTAACCCTAACCCTAACCCTAACCTGTACGGTAACCCTCACCCTAACCTAAACCCTAACCTGTACTGCAAACCTAACCCTATCCCTAAGCCTAACCCTAACCCTGACTCTTAACGATACCGTAACCCTAACACTAACCCTAACCCTAACTTGTGCCGTAACCCTAAACCTAACCCTAACCCTAACCCTAATCTGTACCGGAAAACTAACATTAAACCTAACACTAACCTGTTCATAACCCTGACCCTATACCTATCGCTAAACTGTACCGAAACGCTAACCCTAACCCTAACCCTCACCCTAACCTGTACCGCAACCCGACCACTAACCCTAAACCTAAAGTGTACAGTAACTCTAACCCTAACCCTAACCCTAACACAAACCTGTACCATAAACCTAACCCTAACACTGTCACTCACCCTAACTTCTATGGAAACACTAACCCTAACCCATACCCTACACTGTACCGTAACCCTAACCCTAACCCTAACCCTAACCCTAACCCTAATCTGTACCATAAAACTAACCCTAACCCTAACCCTAAACCTAACCGTAACCTTTACCATAACCCTAACCCTAACCCTAACTTGTACCGTAACCCTATTGCTACCTTAACCCTAACTCTAAACCTAACCTCTACCCTAATCCTAACCCTAAGCCTAACTCTAACCTGTACCGTAATCCTAACACTAACCCTTAACCTAACCCTAACCTGTACCGTAAACCTAACCCTAACCATAACCCTAAACCTAACCCTAACCCTAAACCTAACGCTAACCTATACCGTAACCCTAACCCTAACCCTAACCATAACGCTAACGTGTACCGTAACCCTAAAGTGAACCCTAACAATAACCTTAACCTGTAACGTAACCCTAACCCTAATCCTAACCCTAACCTGTACCATAACTCTAACCCTAACCCTACACCTAACCATAACCTGTACCGTAACCGTAACCGTAACCCTAACTGTAACCCTAACCTAACCTCTATCGGACACCTACCCTAAACCTAACCATAATGCTAACCTGTACAGTAACCCTAACCCTAAAGGTAACTTCAGTCATAACGCCAATACTTACCAAGCTCTTGGAATTCCTATCTCAACCTGTGGTGGTAAACTCCTACCTAACCCTAACCCTAGCTTGAACCGCAACGCTAACCCTAACCCTACCCTAACCTGCATGGTAACCCTAAACCTAACCCTAACCTGTACCGTAAACCTAACACTAACCTTAACCCTATGCCTAACCCAAACCTTAACCCTAACACTAACACTAACCTGTACCGTAACCCTAACCCTAACCCTAACCCTAACCCTAATCTGTACCATAACACTAAACCTAACCCTAACCCTAAACCTAACGCTAACCTATATCTTAACCCTAAACCTGACCCTAAACGTAACCCTACATTGTACCGTAACCCTAACCCTAACCCTTAACCTAACCTGTACTGTAACCCTAACCCTAACACTAATCCTAACCTGTACCGTAACCCTAACCCTAAACCTAACCCTCACCTGTACAGTAACCCTAACCCTAAACCTAAAACTAACCATAACCTGTACCATAAGCATAACCCTAACCCTAAACCTAACCCTAACCCTAACCCCAACCCTAACCCTTACCTGTACCGTAACTCTAACACTAACCATAACCCTAATGCTAACCTGGACCGTAAACCTAACCCTAACCCTAAACTTAACCTGTAACACCACCCTAAACCTAACCCTAACCCTAACCCTAACCTGTACGGTAACCCTCACCCTAACCTAAACCCTAACCTGTACTGCAAACCTAACCCTAACCCTAAGCCTAACCCTAAACCTGACTCTAAACGATACCCTAACCCTAACCCTAACCCTAACCCTAATCTGTACCGGAAAACTAACATTAAACCTAACACTAACCTGTTCATAACCCTGACCCTATACCTATCGCTAACCTGTACCGAATCGCTAACCCTAACCCTAACCCTCACCCTCACCTGTACCGTAACCCGACCACTAACCCTAAACCTAACATGTACAGTAACTCTAACCCTAACCCTAACCCTAACCCTAACACAAACCTGTACCATAACCCTAACCCTAACACTGTCACTCACCCTAACTTCTATGGAAACACAAACCCTAACCCATACCAAACACTTTACCGTAACCCTAACCCTAACCCTAACCCTAATCTGTACCATAAAACTAAACCTAACCCTAACCCTAAACCTAACGCTAACCTATATCTTAACCCTAACCCTGACCCTAAACGTAACCCTACATTGTACCGTAACCCTAACCCTAACCCTTAACCTAACCTGTACCGTAACCCTAACCCTAAACCTAACCCTCACCTGTACAGTAACCCTAACCCTAAACCTAAAACTAACAATAACCTGTACCATAACCATAACCCTAACCCTAAACCTAACCCTAACCCTAACCCCAACCCTAACCCTTACCTGTACCGTAACACTAACACTAACCATAACCCTAATGTTAACCCGGACCGTAAACCTAACCCTAACCCTAAACTTAACCTGTAATACCACCCTAAACCTAACCCTAACCCTAACCCTAACCTGTACGGTAACCTTCACCCTAACCTAAACCTTAACCTGTACTGCAAACCTAACCCTAACCCTAAGCCTAACCCTAACCCTGACTCTAAACGATACCCTAACCCTAACCCTAACCCTAACCCTAACCCTAACCCCAATCTGTACCGTAACCCTAACCCTAACCCTAACCCTAACCGTAATCTGTACCATAAAACTAACCCTAACCCTAACCCTAAACCTAACCGTAACCTTTACCATAACCCTAACCCTAACCCTAACTTGTACCGTAACCCTATTGCTACCTTAACCCTAACTCTAAACCTAACCTCTACCCTAATCCTAAACCTAAGCCTAACTCTAACCTGTACCGTAACCCTAACACTAACCCTTAACCTAACGCTAACCTGTACCGTAAACCTAACCCTAACCATAACCCTAAACCTAACCGTAACCCTAAACCTAACGCTAACCTATACCGTAACCCTAACCCTAACCCTAACCATAACCCTAACGTGTACCGTAACCCTACCCTGAACCCTAACAATAACCCTAACCTGTAACGTAACCCTAACCCTAATCCTAACCTGTACCATAACTCTAACCCTAACCCTACACCTAACCATAACCTGTACCGTAACCGTAACCGTCACCCTAACTGTAAACCTAACCTAACCTCTATCGGACACCTACCCTAAACCTAACCATAATGCTAACCTGTACAGTAACCCTAACCCTAAAGCTAACTTGTACCGCAACGCTAACCCTTACCCAAGCCTTAACCCTATCCCTAAGCTGTATGGTAACCTTAAATCTAACCCTAACCCTAGCTTGAACCGCAACGCTAACCCTAACCCTACCCTAACCTGCATGGTAACCCTAAACCTAACCCTAACCTGTACCGTAAACCTAACACTACCCTAACCCTATGCCTAATCCAAACCTTAACCCTAACACTAACACTAACGTGTACCGTAACCCTAACCCTAACCCTAACCACTACCGTAACCCTAACCCTAACACTAACTCTGAACTTTACCCTAAACTGTACCGTAACCCTAACCCCAATGCTAACCCTAATCCTAACCCTTACCTGCGCCGTAACCATACCCTAACCCTAACCCAACTGTACCATAACCCTAACCCTAACCCTAACCCTTACCCTAACCCTAACCTGTACCGTAACTCTAACCTTAAACCTAAAACTAACCATAACCTGTACCATAACCCTAACCCTACCCCTAACCCTAACTCTAATCCTAACCCTAACCCTAACCCTAACCCTAAACTGTACCGGAACCCTAAGCCGAACCTAACACTCAACCTAACGCTAACCTATACCGTAACCCGTCACTCTAAACCTAACCGTAACCCTAACTTGTAACGTAACCCTAACCCTAACCCTAACCTAACCCTAACCCTTACCTGTACCGCAACCCTAACCCTTACCTATCCCTAACCCTGACCCTAACCTGTACGATAACCCTAACACTAAACCTAATCCTAACCCTAACCTTTACAGTAACCCTAACCTAAACCTAACCCTAAATTAAACGGTACCTTAACCCTAACCCTAAACCTAACCCTAACCTGTACCGTAACCCTAACCCTAAACCTAACCAGTACCGTTACCATAACCCTAACCCTAATCTATACCGTAACCCTAAACATAACCCTAACACCAACCCTAACGCTAAACTGTACCGTAACCCTAACCCTAAACCTAACAGTAACCCTAACTTGTACCGTAACCGTAACCCTAACCCTAAAACTAATTATGACCCTAACCCTAACCCTAACCCTAAACCTAACCCTAATCTGAACGGTAACCCTAACCCAAATGGTAACGTGTACAGTAACCTTAACCCTAACCCTAACCTGTACCGCAACCCTAACCCCAACCTTAACCTGTACGGTAACACTAACCCTAACCCTAACCCTAACCTGTACCGTATTCCTAACCCTAACCCTAAACCTCAACCTAACATGTACGGTAACCCTAACCCTACCCCTAACCCTAACCATAACGCTAACCTGTACCGTACCCGAAACCTAACCATAACCCTAACGCTAACCTATACTGTAAGCCTAACCCTAAACCTAACCCTAACCTTAACTTGTACCGGAACCCTAACCCTCACCCTAATCCTAAACTTAAACCTAACCTGTACCGTAACCCTAACCCTAAACCTAACACTCTCCTGTACCGTAACCCTAACCCTAAACCTAAAACTAACCATAACCTGTACCATAACCATAACCCTAACCCTAAACCTAACCCTAATCCTAACCCCAACCCTAACCCTTACCTGTACCGTAACTCTAACACTAACCGTAACCCTAATGCTAACCTGGACCATAAACCTAACCCTAACCCTAAACTTAACCTGTAACACCACCCTAAACCTAACCCTAACCCTAACCCTAACCTGTAAGGTAACCCTCACCCTAACCTAAACCCTAACCTGTACTGCAAACCTAACCCTATCCCTAAGCCTAACCCTAACCCTGACTCTTAACGATACCGTAACCCTAACACTAACCCTAACCCTAACTTGTGCCGTAACCCTAACCCTAACCCTAACCCTAACCCTAATCTGTACCGGAAAACTAACATTAAACCTAACACTAACCTGTCATAACCCTGACCCTATACCTATCGCTAAACTGTACCGAAACGCTAACCCTAACCCTAACCCTCACCCTAACCTGCACCGCAACCCGACCACTAACCCTAAACCTAACGTGTACAGTAACTCTAACCCTAACCCTAACCCTAACACACCCTGTACCATAACCCTAACCCTAACACTGTCACTCACCCTAACTTCTATGGAAACACTAACCCTAACCCATACCCTACACTGTACCGTAAACCTAACCCTAACCCTAACCCTAACCCTAACCCTAACCCTAACCGTATTCTGTACCATAAAACTAAACCTAACCCTAACCCTAAACCTAACCGTAACCTTTACCATAACCCTAACCCTAACCCTAACTTGTACCGTAACCCTATTAATACCTTAACCCTAACTCTAAACCTAACCTCTACCCTAATCCTAACCCTAAGCCTAACTCTAACATGTACCGTAACCCTAACACTAACCCTTAACCTAACCCTAACCTGTACCGTAAACCTAACCCTAACCATAACCCTAAACCTAACCCTAACCCTAAACCTAACGCTAACCTATACCGTAACCCTAACCCTAACCCTAACCATAACCCTAACGTGTACAGTAACCCTAACCTGAACCCTAACAATAACCCTAACCTGTAACGTAACCCTAACCCTAACCCTAACCCTAACCTGTACCATAAAACTAAACCTAACCCTAACCCTAAACCTAACGCTAACCTATATCTTAACCCTAACCCTGACCCTAAACGTAAACCTACATTGTACCGTAACCCTAACCCTAAGCCTTAACCTAACCTGTACTGTAACCCTAACCCTAACACTAACCCTAACCTGTACCGTAACCCTAACCCTAAACCTAAACCTCACCTGTACAGTAACCCTAACCCTAAACCTAAAACTAACCATAACCTGTACCATAACCATAACCCTAACCCTAAACCTAACCCTAACCCTAACCCCAACCCTAACCCTTACCTGTACCGTAACTCTAACACTAACCGTAACCCTAATGTTAACCCGGACCGTAAACCTAACCCTAACCCTAAACTTAACCTGTAACACCACCCTAAACCTATCCCTAACCCTAACGCTAACCTGTACGGTAACCCTCACCCTAACCTAAACCCTAACCTGTACTGCAAACCTAACCCTAACCCTAAGCCTAACCCTAACCCTGACTCTAAACGATACCCTAACCCTAACCCTAACCCTAACCCTAATCTGTACCGGAAAACTAACATTAAACCTAACACTAACCTGTTCATAACCCTGACCCTATACCTATCGCTAACCTGTACCGAATCGCTAACCCTAACACTAACCCTCACCCTCACCTGTACCGTAACCCGACCACTAACCCTAAACCTAACGTGTACAGTAACTCTAACCCTAACCCTAACCCTAACCCTAACACAAACCTGTACCATAACCCTAACCCTAACACTGTCACTCACCCTAACTTCTATGGAAACACAAACCCTAACCCATACCCTACACTGTACCGTAACCCTAAACTAACCCTAACCCTAACCCTAATCTGTACCATAAAACTAAACCTAACCCTAACCCTAACCCTAACACTAACCTGTACCGTAGCCCTAATCCTAACACTAACCCTAACCCTAACTTGTACCGTAACCCTAAACCTAACCCTAAACCTAACCGTAACCTGTACCATAACCCTAACCCTAACCCTAACTTGTACCGTAACCCTATTGCTACCTTAACCCTAACTCTAAACCTAACCTCTACCCTAATCCTAAACCTAAGCCTAACTCTAACCTGTACCGTAACCCTAACACTAACCCTTAACCTAACCCTAACCTGTACTGTAAACCTAACCATAACCATATCCCTAAACCTAACCCTAACCCTAAACCTAACGCTAACCTATACCGTAACCCTAACCCTAACCCTAACCATAACCCTAACGTGTACCGTAATCCTAACCTGAACCCTAACAATAACCCTAACCTGTAACGTAACCCTAACCCTAATCCTAACCCTAACCTGTACCATAACTCTAACCCTAACCCTACACCTAACCATAACCTGTACCGTAACCGTAACCGTAACCCTAACTGTAACCCTAACCTAACCTCTACCGGACACCTACCGTAAACCTAACCATAATGCTAACCTGTACAGTAACCCTAACCCTAAAGCTAACTTGTACCACAACGCTAACCCTTACCCAAGCCTTAACCCTATCCCTAACCTGTATGGTAACCCTAAATCTAACCCTAACCCTAGCTTGAACCGCAACGCTAACCCTAACCCTACCCTAACCTGCATGGTAACCCTAAACCTAACCCTAACCTGTACCGTAAACCTAACACTAACCCTAACCCTATGCCTAACCCAAACCTTAACCCTAACACTAACACTAACCTGTACCGTAACCCTAACCCTAACCCTAACCCTAACCACTACCGTAACCCTAACCCTAACACTAACTCTGAACTTTACCCTAAACTGTACCGTAACCCTAACCCCAATGCTAACCCTAATCCTAACCCTTACCTGCGCCGTAACCATACCCCTAACCCTAACCCAACTGTACCATAACCCTAACCCTAACCCTAACCCTTACCCTAACCCTAACCTGTACCGTAACTCTAACCCTACACCTAAAACTAACCAGAACCTGTACCATAACCCTAACCCTACCCCTAACCCTAACTCTAATCCTAACCCTAACCCTAACCCTAACCCTAACCTGTACCGGAACCCTAAGCCGAACCTAACACTCAACCTAACGCTAACCTATACCGTAACCCCTCACTCTAAACCTAACCGTAACCCTAACTTGTAACGTAACCCTAACCCTAACCCTAACCTAACCCTAACCCTTACCTGTACCGCAACGCTAACCCTTACCTAACCCTAACCCTGACCTAACCTGTACGGTAAACCTAACACTAAACCTAATCCTAACCCTAACCTTTACAGTAACCCTAACCTAAACCTAACCCTAAATTAAACGGTACCTTAACCCTAAACCTAAACCTAACTCTAACCTGTACCGTAACCCGAACCCTAACCCTTCCAGTACCATTACCGTAACCCTAACCCTAACCTATACCGTAACCCTAAACATAACCCTAACACCAACCCTAACGCTAAAATGTACCGTAACCCTAACCCTAAACCTAACAGTAACCCTAACTTGTACCGTAACCGTAACCCTAACCCTAAAACTAACCATGACCTGTACCCTAACCCTAACCCTAACCCTAACCCTAAACCTAACCCTAATCTGTACGGTAACCCTAACCCTAATGGTAACCTGTACCGTAACCTTAACCCTAACCCTAACCTGTACCGCAACCCTAACCCCAACCTTAACCTATACGGTAACACTAACACTAACCCTAACCCTAACCTGTACCGTATTCCTAACCCTAACCCTAAACCTAAACCTAACATGTACCGTAACCCTAACCCTACCCCTAACCCTAACCATAACGCTAACCTGTACCGTACCCGAAACCTAACCCTAACCCTAACGCTAACCTATACTGTAAGCCTAACCCTAAACCTAACCGTAACCTTAACTTGTACCGGAACCCTAACCCTCACCCTAATCCTAAACTTAAACCTAACCTGTACCGTAACCCTAACCCTAAACCTAACCCTCACCTGTAACGTAACCCTAACCCTAAACCTAAAACTAACCATAACCTGTACCACAACCATAACCCTAACCTTAAACCTAACCCTAACCCTAACCCCAACCCTAACCCTTACCTGTACCGTAACTCTAACACTAACCATAACCCTAATGCTAACCTGGACCGTAAACCTAACCTAACCCTAAACTTAACCTGTAACACCACCCTAAACCTAACCCTAACCCTAACCCTAACCTGTAAGGTAACCCTCACCCTAACCTAAACCCTAACCTGTACTGCAAACCTAACCCTATCCCTAAGCCTAACCCTAACCCTGACTCTAAACGATACCGTAACCCTAACACTAACCCTAACCGTAACTTGTGCCGTAACCCTAACCCTAACGCTAAACCTAACCCTAACCCTAACCCTAACCCTAATCTGTACCGGAAAACTAACATTAAACCTAACACTAACCTGTTCATAACCCTGACCCTATACCTATCGCTAAACTGTACCGAAACGCTAACCCTAACCCTAACCCTCACCCTAACCTGTACCGCAAACCGACCACTAACCCTAAAACTAACGTGTACAGTAACTCTAACCCTAACCCTAACCCTAACACAAACCTGTACCATAACCCTAACCCTAACACTGTCACTCACCCTAACTTCTATGGAAACACTAACCCTAACCCATACCCTACACTGTACCGTAACCCTAACCCTAACCCTAACCCTAATCTGTACCATAAAACTAACCCTAACCCTAACCCTAAACCTAACCGTAACCTTTACCATAACCCTAACCCTAACCCTAACTTGTACCGTAACCCTATTGCTACCTTAACCCTAACTCTAAACCTAACCTCTACCCTAATCCTAAACCTAAGCCTAACTCTAACCTGTACCGTAACCCTAACACTAACCCTTAACCTAACGCTAACCTGTACCGTAAACCTAACCCTAACCATAACCCTAAACCTAACCGTAACCCTAAACCTAACGCTAACCTATACCGTAACCCTAACCCTAACCCTAACCATAACCCTAACGTGTACCGTAACCCTAACCTGAACCCTAACAATAACCCTAATCTGTAACGTAACCCTAACCCTAATCCTAACCCTAACCTGTACCATAACTCTAACCCTAACCCTACACCTAACCATAACTTGTACCGTAACCGTAACCGTCACCCTAACTGTAACCCTAACCTAACCTCTATCGGACACCTACCCTAAACCTAACCATAATGCTAACCTGTACAGTAACCCTAACCCTAAAGCTAACTTGTACCGCAACGCTAACCCTTACCCAAGCCTTAACCCTATCCCTAACCTGTATGGTAACCCTAAATCTAACCCTAACCCTAGCTTGAACCGCAACGCTAACCCTAACCCTACCCTAACCTTCATGGTAACCCTAAACCTAACCCTAACCTGTACCGTAAACCTAACACTAACCTTAACCCTATGCCTAACCCAAACCTTAACCCTAACACTAACACTAACCTGTACCGTAACCCTAACCCTAACCCTAACCCTAACCCTAACCCTAATCTGTACCATAACACTAAACCTAACCCTAACCCTAAATCTAACGCTAACCTATATCTTAACCCTAACCCTGACCCTAAAGGTAAGCCTACATTGTACCGTAACCCTAACCCTAACCCTTAACCTAACCTGTACTGTAACCCTAACCCTAACACTAACCCTAACCTGTACCGTAACCCTAACCCTAAACCTAAACCTCACCTGTACAGTAACCCTAACCCTAAACCTAAAACTAACCATAACCTGTATCATAACCATAACCCTAACCCTAAACCTAACCCTAACCCTAACCCCAACCCTAACCCTTACCTGTACCGTAACTCTAACACTAACCATAACCCTAATGTTAACCCGGACCGTAAACCTAACCCTAACCCTAAACTTAACCTGTAACACCACCCTAAACCTAACCCTAACCCTAACCCTAACCTGTACGGTAACCCTCACCCTAACCTAAACCCTAACCTGTACTGCAAACCTAACCCTAACCCTAAGCCTAACCCTAAACCTGACTCTAAACGATACCCTAACCCTAACCCTAACCCTAACCCTAATCTGTACCGGAAAACTAACATTAAACCTAACACTAACCTGTTCATAACCCTGACCCTATACCTATCGCTAACCTGTACCGAATCGCTAACCCTAACCCTAACCCTCACCCTCACCTGTACCGTAACCCGACCACTAACCCTAAACCTGACGTGGACAGTAACTCTAACCCTAACCCTAACCCTAACCCTAACACAAACCTGTACCATAACCCTAACCCTAACACTGTCACTCACCCTAACTTCTATGGAAACACAAACCCTAACCCATACCCTACACTGTACCGTAACCCTAACACTAACCCTAACCCTAACCCTAATCTGTACCATAAAACTAAACCTAACCCTAAACCTAACCCTAACACTAACCTGTACCGTAGCCCTAATCCTAACACTAACCCTAACCCTAACTTGTACCGTAACCCTAAACCTAACCCTAAACCTAACCGTAACCTGTACCATAACCCTAACCCTAACCCTAACTTGTACCGTAACCCTATTGCTACCTTAACCCTAACTCTAAACCTAACCTCTACCCTAATCCTAAACCTAAGCCTAACTCTAACCTGTACCGTAACCCTAACACTAACCCTTAACCTAACCCTAACCTGTACTGTAAACCTAACCATAACCATATCCCTAAACCTAACCCTAACCCTAAACCTAACGCTAACCTATACCGTAACCCTAACCCTAACCATAACCCTAACGTGTACCGTAACCCTAACCTGAACCCTAACAATAACCCTAACCTGTAACGTAAACCTAACCCTAATCCTTCCCCTAACCTGTACCATAACTCTAACCCTAACCCTACACCTAACCATAACCTGTACCGTAACCGTAACCCTAACCCTAACTGTAACCCTAAACCTAACCTCTATCGGACACCTACCATAAATCTAACCATAATGCTAACCTGTACAGTAACCGTAATCCTAACCCTAACTTGTACCGCAACGCTAACCCTTACCCAAGCCTTAACCCTATCCGTAACCTGTATGGTAACCCTAAATCTAACCCTAACCCTAGCTTGAACCGCAACGCTAACCCTAACCCTACCCTAACCTGTATGGTAACACTAAACCTAACCCTAACCTGTACCGTAAACCTAACACTAACCCTAACCCTATGCCTAACCCAAACCTTAACCCTAACACTAACACTAACCTGTACAGTAACCCTAACCCTAAACCTAAACCCAACCCTAACCCTAACCCTAACCACTACCGTAACCCTAACCCTAACACTAACTCTGAACTTTACCCTAAACTGTACCGTAACCCTAACCCCAATGCTAACCCTAATCCTAACCCTTACCTGCGCCGTAACCATACCCCTAACCCTAACCCAACTGTACCATAACTCTAAACCTAACCCTAACCCTTACCTAACCCTAACCTGTACCGTAACTCTAACCCTAAACCTAAAACTAACCAGAACCTGTACCATAACCCTAACCCTACCCCTAACCCTAACTCTAATCCTAACCCTAACCCTAACCCTAACCTGTACCGGAACCCTAAGCCAAACCTAACACTCAACCTAACGCTAACCTATACCGTAACCCCTCACTCTAAACCTAACCGTAACCCTAACTTGTAATGTAACCCTAACCCTAACCCTAGCCTAACCCTAACCCTTACCTGTACCGCAACGCTAACCCTTACCTAACCCTAACCCTGACCTAACCTGTACGGTAAACCTAACACTAAACCTAATCTAACCCTAACCTTTTACAGTGCAACCCTAATCCCAAACTCAACTCCTGGGCTCAACGGTACCTAACCCTAACCCTAAACCTAACCCTACCTGCACTGCACCCTAACCCTAAACCTAACAGTAACCCTAACTTGTACCGTAACCGTAACCCTAACCCTAAAACTAACCATGACCTGTACCCTAACCCTAACCCTAACCCTAAACCTAACCCTAATCTGTACGGTAACCCTAACCCTAATGGTAACCTGTACCGTAACCTTAACCCTAATCCTAACCTCTACCGCAACCGTAACCCCAACCTTAACCTGTACAGTAACATTAACCCTAACCCTAACCCTAACCTGTACCGTATTCCTAACCCTAACCCTAAACCTAAACCTAACATGTACCGTAACCCTAACCCTACCCCTAACACTAACCATAACGCTTACCTGTACTGAACCCGAAACCTAACCCTAACCCAAACGCTAACCTACTGTAAGCCTAACCCTAAACCTAACTGTAACCTTAACTTGTACCGGAACCCTAACCCTCACCCTAATCCTAAACTTAAACCTAACCTGTACCGTAACCCTAACCCTAAACCTAACCCTCACCTGTACCGTAACCCTAACCCTAAACCTAAAACTAACCATAACCTGTACCATAACCATAACCCTAATCCTAAACCTAACCCTAACCCTAACGCCAACCCTAACCCTTACCTGTACCGTAACTCTAACACTAACCATAACCCTTATGCTAACCTGGACTGTAAACCTAACCCTAACCCTAAACTTAACCTGGAACACCATCCTAAACCTAACCCTAACCCTAAACCTAACCTGTAAGGTAACCCTCACCCTAACCTAAAACCTAACCTGTACTGCAAACCTAACCCTATCCCTAAGCCTAACCCTAACCCTGACTCTTAACGATACCGTAACCCTAACACTAACCCTAATCCTAACTTGTGCCGTAACCCTAACCCTAACCCTAACCCTAACCCTAACCCTAATCTGTACCGGAAAACTAACATTAAACCTAACACTAACCTGTTCATAACCCTGACCCTATACCTATCGCTAAACTGTACCGAAACGCTAACCCTAACCCTAACCCTCACCCTAACCTGCACCGCAACCCGACCACTAACCCTAAACCTAACGTGTACAGTAACTCTAACCCTAACCCTAACCCTAACACAAACCTGTACCATAACCCTAACCCAACACTGTCACTCACCCTAACTTCTATGGAAACACTAACTCTAACCCATACCCTACACTGTACCGTAACCATAACCCTAACCCTAACCCTAACCCTAACCCTAATCTGTACCATAAAACTAACCCTAACCCTAACCCTAAACCTAACCGTAACCTTTACCATAACCCTAACCCTAACCCTAACTTGTACCGTAACCCTTTTGCTACCTTAACCCTAACTCTAAACCTAACCTCTACCCTAATCCTAACCCTAAGCCTAACTCTAACCTTTACCGTAACCCTAACACTAACCCTTAACCTAACCCTAACCATAACCCTAAACCTAACCCTAACCCTAAACCTAACGATAACCTATACCGTAACCCTAACCATAACCATAACCCTAACGTGTACCGTAACCCTAACCTGAACCCTAACAATAACCCTTACCTGTAACGTAACCCTAACCCTAATCCTAACCCAAACCTGTACCATAACTCTAAACCTAACCCTACATCTAACCATAACCTGTACCGTAACCGTAACCGTCACCCTAACTGTAACCCTAACCTAACCTCTATCGGACACCTACCCTAAACCTAACCATAATGCTAACCTGTACAGTAACCCTAACCCTAAAGCTAACTTGTACCGCAACGCTAACCCTTACCCAAGCCTTAACCCTATCCCTAACCTGTATGGTAAACCTAAATATAACCCTAACCCTAGCTTGAACCGCAACGCTAACAATAACCCTACCCTAACCTGCATGGTAACCCTAAACCTAACCCTAACCTGTACCGTAAACCTAACACTAACCGTAACCCTATGCCTAACCCAAACCTTAACCCTAACACTAACACTAACCTGTACCGTAACCCTAACCCTAACCCTAACCCTAACCCTAACCCTAATCTGTACCATAACACTAAACCTAACCCTAACCCTAAATCTAACGCTAACCTATATCTTAACCCTAACCCTGACCCTAAAGGTAAGCCTACATTGTACCGTAACCCTAACCCTAACCCTTAACCTAACCTGTACTGTAACCCTAACCCTAACACTAACCCTAACCTGTACCGTAACCCTAACCCTAAACCTAACCCTCACCTGTACAGTAACCCTAACCCTAAACCTAAAACTAACCATAACCTGTACCATAACCGTAACCCTAACCCTAAACCTAACCCTAACCCTAACCCCAACCCTAACCCTTACCTGTACCGTAACTCTAACACTAACCATAACCCTAATGTTAACCCGGACCGTAAACCTAACCCTAACCCTAAACTTAACCTGTAACACCACCCTAAACCTAACCCTAACCCTAACCCTAACCTGTACTGCAAACCTAACCCTATCCCTAAGCCTAACCCTAACCCTGACTCTAAACGATACCCTAACCCTAACCCTAACCCTAACCCTAATCTGTACCGGAAAACTAACATTAAACCTAACACTAACCTGTTCATAACCCTGACGCTATACCTATCGCTAACCTGTACCGAATCGCTAATCCTAACCCTAACCCTCACCCTCACCTGTACCGTGAAATTCGACCACTAACCCTAAACCTAACGTGTACAGTAACTCTAAAACCTAACCTTGAATTCCTAACCCTAACAAAACCTGTACTATAAATCCCTAACACTAAATACTGTCATCACCCTAATCTCTATGGAAACAAACCCTAAACCCATACTCCTACACTGTACCGTAACTCTGACACTAACCCTAACCCTAATCTCTAATCTGTACCATAAACCAAACCTAACCCTAACCCTAACCCTAACACTAACCTGTACCGTAGCCCTAATCCCCAACACTCAACTCCTAACCCTAACTTGTACCGTAACCCTCAACCTAACCCTAAACCTAACCGTAACCTGAACCATAACCCTAACACTAACCCTAACTTGTACCATAACCCTATTGCTACCTTAACCCTAACTCTAAACCTAACCTCTACCCTAATCCTAAACCTAAGCCTAACTCTAACCTGTACCGTAACCCTAACACTAACCCTTAACCTAACGCTAACCTGTACCGTAAACCTAACACTAACCATAACCCTAAACCTAACCGTAACCCTAAACCTAACGCTAAACTATACCGTAACCCTAACCCTAACGTGTACCGTAACCCTAACCTGAACCCTAACAATAACCCTAACCTGTAACGTAACCCTAACCCTAATCCTAACCCTAACCTGTACCATAACTCTAACCCTAACCCTACACCTAACCATAACCTGTACCGTAACCGTAACCGTAACCCTAACTGTAACCCTAACCTAACCTCTACCGGACACCTACCGTAAACCTAACCATAATGCTAACCTGTACAGTAACCCTAACCCTAAAGCTAACTTGTACCGCAACGCTAACCCTTACCCAAGCCTTAACCCTATCCCTAACCTGTATGGTAACCCTAAATCTAACCCTAACCCTAGCTTGAACCGCAACGCTAACCCTAACCCTACCCTAACCTGCATGGTAACCCTAAACCTAACCCTAACCTGTACCGTAAACCTAACACTAACCCTAACCCTATGCCTAACCCAAACCTTAACCCTAACACTAACACTAACCTGTACCGTAACCCTAACCCTAACCCTAACCCTAACCACTACCGTAACCCTAACCCTAACACTAACTCTGAACTTTACCCTAAACTGTACCGTAACCCTAACCCCAATGCTAACCCTAATCCTAACCCTTACCTGCGCCGTAACCATACCCCTAACCCTAACCCAACTGTACCATAACCCTAACCCTAACCCTAACCCTTACCGTAACCCTAACCTGTACCGTAACTCTAACCCTACACCTAAAACTAACCAGACCTGTACAATAACCCTAACCCTACCCCTAACCCTAACTCTAATCCTATCCCTAACCCTAACCCTAACCCTAACCTGTACCGGAACCCTAAGCCGAACCTAACACTCAACCTAACGCTAACCTATACCGTAACACCTCACTCTAAACCTAACCGTAACCCTAACTTGTAACGTAACCCTAACCCTAACCCTAACCTAACCCTAACCCTTACCTGTACCGCAACGCTAACCCTTACCTAACCCTAACCCTGACCTAACCTGTACGGTAAACCTAACACTAAACCTAATCCTAACCCTAACCTTTACAGTAACCCTAACCTAAACCTAACCCTAAATTAAACGGTACCTTAACCCTAAACCTAAACCTAACTCTAACCTGTACCGTAACCCGAACCCTAACCCTTCCAGTACCATTACCGTAACCCTAACCCTAACCTATACCGTAACCCTAAACATAACCCTAACACCAACCCTAACGCTAAACTGTACCGTAACCCTAACCCTAAACCTAACAGTAACCCTAACTTGTACCGTAACCGTAACCCTAACCCTAAAACTAACCATGACCTGTACCCTAACCCTAACCCTAACCCTAAACCTAACCCTAATCTGTACGGTAACCCTAACCCTAATGGTAACCTGTACCGTAAACTTAACCCTAACCCTAACCTGTACCGCAACCCTAACCCCAACCTTAACCTGTACGGTAACACTAACCCTAACCCTAACCCTAACCTGTACCGTATTCCTAACCCTAACCCTAAACCTAAACCTAACATGTACCGTAACCCTAACCCTACCCCTAACCCTAACCATAACGCTCACCTGTACCGTACCCGAAACCTAACCCTAACCCTAACGCTAACCTATACTGTAAGCCTAACCCTAAACCTAACCGTAACCTTAACTTGTACCGGAACCCTAACCCTCACCCTAATCCTAAACTTAAACCTAACCTGTACCGTAACCCTAACCCTAAACCTAACCCTCACCTGTAACGTAACCCTAACCCTAAACCTAAAACTAACCATAACCTGTACCACAACCATAACCCTAACCTTAAACCTAACCCTAACCCTAACCCCAACCCTAACCCTTACCTGTACCGTAACTCTAACACTAACCATAACCCTAATGCTAACCTGGACCGTAAACTTAACGCTAACCCTAAACCTAACCTGTAACACCACCCTAAACCTAACCCTAACCCTAACCCTAACCTGTAAGGTAACCCTCACCCTAACCTAAACCCTAACCTGTACTGCAAACCTAATCCTATCCCTAAGCCTAACCCTAACCCTGACTCTAAACGATACCGTAACCCTAACACTAACCCTAACCCTAACTTGTGCCGTAACCCTAACCCTAACCCTAACCCTAACCCTAATCTGTACCGGAAAACTAACATTAAACCTAACACTAACCTGTTCATAACCCTGACCCTATACCTATCGCTAACCTGTACCGAAACGCTAACCCTAACCCTAAACCTCACCCTAACCTGTACCGTAACCCGACCACTAACCCTAAACCTAACGTGTACAGTAACTCTAACCCTAACCCTAACCCTAACACAAACCTGTACCATAACCCTAACCCTAACACTGTCACTCACCCTAACTTCTATGGAAACACTAACCCTAACCCATACCCTACACTGTACCGTAACCCTAACCCTAACCCTAACCCTAATCTGTACCATAAAACTAACCCTAACCCTAACCCTAAACCTAACCGTAACCTTTACCATAACCCTAACCCTAACCCTAACTTGTACCGTAACCCTATTGCTACCTTAACCCTAACTCTAAACCTAACCTCTACCCTAATCCTAACCCTAAGCCTAACTCTAACCTGTACCGTAACCCTAACACTAACCCTTAACCTAACCCTAACCTGTACCGTAAACCTAACCATAACCATACCCTAAACCTAACCCTAACCCTAAACCTAACGCTAACCTATACCGTAACCCTAACCCTAACCCTAACCATAACCCTAACGTGTACCGTAACCCTAACCTGAACCCTAACAATAACCCTAATCTGTAACGTAACCCTAACCCTAATCCTAACCCTAACCTGTACCATAACTCTAACCCTAACCCTACACCTAACCATAACTTGTACCGTAACCGTAACCGTCACCCTAACTGTAACCCTAACCTAACCTCTATCGGACACCTACCCTAAACCTAACCATAATGCTAACCTGTACAGTAACCCTAACCCTAAAGCTAACTTGTACCGCAACGCTAACCCTTACCCAAGCCTTAACCCTATCCCTAACCTGTATGGTAACCCTAAATCTAACCCTAACCCTAGCTTGAACCGCAACGCTAACCCTAACCCTACCCTAACCTTCATGGTAACCCTAAACCTAACCCTAACCTGTACCGTAAACATAACACTAACCCTAACCCTATGCCTAACCCAAACCTTAACCCTAACACTAACACTAACCTGTAACGTAACCCCAACCCTAACCCTAACCCTAACCCTAACCCTAATCTGTACCATAAAACTAAACCTAACCCTAATCCTAAACCTAACGCTAACCTATATCTTAACCCTAACCCTGACCCTAAACGTAACCCTACATTGTACCGTAACCCTAACCCTAACCCTTAACCTAACCTGTACTGTAACCCTAACCCTAACACTAACGCTAACAAAAACCTGTACCATAACCCTAACCCTAACACTGTCACTCACCCTAACTTCTATGGAAAAACAATCCCTAACCCATACCCTACACTGTACCGTAACCCTAACACTAACCCTAACCCTAACCCTAATCTGTACCATAAAACTAAACCTAACCCTAACCCTAACCGTAACACTAACCTGTACCGTAGCCCTAATCCTAACACTAACCCTAACCCTAACTTGTACCGTAACCCTAAACCTAACCCTAAACCTAAACGTAACCTGTACCATAACCCTAACCCTAACCCTAACTTGTACCGTAACCCCATTGCTACCTTAACCCTAACTCTAAACCTAACCTCTACCCTAATCCTAAACCTAAGCCTAACTCTAACCTGTACCGTAACCCTAACACTAACCCTTAACCTAACCCTAACCTGTACTGTAAACCTAACCCTAACCATAACCCTAAACCTAACCCTAACCCTTAACCTAACGCTAACCTATACCGTAACCCTAACCCTAACCCTAACCATAACCCTAACGTGTACCGTAACCCTAACCTGAACCCTAACAATAACCCTAACCTGTAACGTAACCCTAACCCTAATCCTAACCCTAACCTGTACCATAACTCTAACCCTAACCCTACACCTAACCATAACCTGTACCGTAACCGTAACCGTCACCCTAACTGTAACCCTAACCTAACCTCTATCGGACACCTACCCTAAACCTAACCATAATGCTAACCTGTACAGTAACCCTAACCCTAAAGCTAACTTGTACCGCAACGCTAACCCTTACCCAAGCCTTAACCCTATCCCTAACCTGTATGGTAACCCTATATCTAACCCTAACCCTAGCTTGAACTGCAACGCTAACCCTAACCCTACCCTAACCTGCATGGTAACCCTAAACCTAACCCTAACCTGTACCGTAAACCTAACACTAACCCTAACCCTATGCCTAACCCAAACCTTAACCCTAACACTAACACTAACCTGTACCGTAACCCTAACCCTAACCCTAACCCTATCCACTACCGTAACCCTAACCCTAACACTAACTCTGAACTTTACCCTAAACTGTACCATAACCCTAACCCCAATGCTAACCCTAATCCTAACCCTTACCTGCGCCGTAACCATACCCCTAACCCTAACCCAACTGTACCATAACCCTAACACTAACCCTAACCATTACCCTAACCCTAACCTGTACCGTAACTCTAACCCTACACCTAAAACTAACCAGATCCTGTACCATAACCCTAACCCTACCCCTAACCCTAACTCTAATCCTAACCCTAACCCTAACCCTAACCTGTACCGGAACCCTAAGCCGAACCTAACACTCAACCTAACGTTAACCTATACCGTAACTCCTCACTCTAAACCTAACCGTAACCATAACTTGTAACGTAACCCTAACCCTAACCCTAGCCTAACCCTAACCCTTAACTGTACCGCAACGCTAACACTTACCTAACCCTAACCCTGACCTAACCTGTACGGTAAACCTAACACTAAACCTAATCCTAACCCAACCTTTACAGTAACCCTAACCTAAACCTAACCCTAAATTAAACAGTACCTTAACCCTAAACCTAAACCTAACTCTAACCTGTACCGTAACCCGACCACTAACCCTAAACCTAACGTGTACAGTAACTCTAAACCTAACCCTAACCCTAACCCTAACCCTAACCCTAACACAAACCTGTACCATAACCCTAACCCTAACACTGTCACTCACCCTTACTTCTATGGAAACACTAACCCTAACCCATACCCTACACTGTACCGTAACCCTAACCCTAACCCTAACCCTAACCCTAACCCTAACCCTAATCTGTACCATAAAACTAACCCTAACCCTAACCCTAAACCTAACCGTAACCTTTACCATAACCCTAACCCAACCCTAACTTGTACCGTAACCCTATTGCTACCTTAACCCTAACTCTAAACCTAACCTCTACCCTAATCCTAACCCTAAGCCTAACTCTAACCTTTACCGTAACCCTAACACTAACCCTTAACCTAACCCTAACCTGTACCGTAAAACTAACCCTAACCATAACCCTAAACCTAACCCTAACCCTACACCTAACGCTAACCTATACCGTAACCCTAACCCTCACCCTAACCATAACCCTAATGTGTACCGTAACCCTAACCCTAATCCTAACCCTAACCTGTACCGTAACTCTAACCCTAACCCTACACCTAACCATAACCTGTACCGTAACCGTAACCGTAACCCTAACTGTAACCCTAACCTAACCTCTATCGGACACCTACCCTAAACCTAACCATAATGCTAACCTGTACAGTAACCCTAACCCTAAAGGTAACTTGTACCGCAACGCTAACCCTTGCCCAAGCCTTAACCCTATCCCTAAGCTGTATGGTAACCTTAAATCTAACCCTAACCCTAGCTTGAACCGCAACGCTAACCCTAACCCTACCCTAAACTGCATGGTAACCCTAAACCGAACCCTAACCTGTACCGTAAACCTAACACTACCCTAACCCTATGCCTAACCCAAACCTTAACCCTAACACTAACACTAACCTGTACCGTAACCCTAACCCTAACCCTAACCACTACCGTAACCCTAACCCTAACACTAACTCTGAACTTTACCCTAAACTGTACCGTAACCCTAACCCCAATGCTAACCCTAATCCTAACCCTTACCTGCGCCGTAACCATACCCCTAACCCTAACCCAAATGTACCATAACCCTAACCCTAACCCTAACCCTTACCCTAACCCTAACCTGTACCGTAACTCTAACCCTAAACATAAAACTAACCATAACCTGTACCATAACCCTAAACCTACCCCTAACCCTAACTCTAATCCTAACCCTAACCCTAACCCTAACCTGTACCGGAACCCTAAGCCGAACCTAACACTCAACCTAAGGCTAACCTATACCGTAACCCCTCACTCTAAACCTAACCGTAACCCTAACTTGTAACGTAACCCTAAACCTAACCCTAACCTAACCCTAACCCTTACCGGTACCGCAACCCTAACCCTTACCTATCCCTAACCCTGACCCTAACCTGTACGATAACCCTAACACTAAACCTAATCCTAACCCTAACCTTTACAGTAACCCTAACCTAAACCTAACCCTAAATTAAACGGTACCTTAACCCTAACCCTAAACCTAACCCTAACCTGTACCGTAACCCTAACCCTAAACCTAACCAGTACCGTTACCGTAACCCTAACCCTAACCTATACCGTAACCCTAAACATAACCCTAACACCAACCCTAATGCTAAACTGTACCGTAACCCTAACCCTAAACCTAACAGTAACCCTAACTTGTACCGTAACCGTAACCCTAACCCTAAAACTAACCATGACCTGTACCCTAAACCTAACCCTAACCCTAAACCTAACCCTAATCTGTACGGTAACCCTAACCCTAATGGTAACCTGTACCGTAACCTTAACCCTAACCCTAACCTGTACCGCAACCCTAACCCCAACCTTAACATGTACGGTAACACTAACCCTAACCCTAACCCTAACCTGTACCATATTCCTAACCCTAACCATAAACCTAAACCTAACATGTACCGTAACCCTAACCCTACCCCTAACCCTAACCACAACGCTAACCTGTACCGTACCCAAAACCTCACCCTAACCCTAACGCTAACCTCTACTGTAAGCCTAACCCTACCCTAACCGTAACCTTAACTTGTACCGGAACCCTGACCCTCACCCTAATCCTAAACTTAAACCTAACCTGTACCATAACCATAACCCTAACCTTACACCTAACCCTAACCCTAACCCCAACCCTAACCCTTACCTGTACCATAACTCTAACACTAACAATAACCCTAATGCTAACCTGGACCGTAAACCTAACCCTAACCCTAAACTTAACCTGTAACACCACCCTAAACCTAACCCTAACCCTAACCCTAACCCTAACCTGTACGGTAACCCTCACCCTAACCTAAACCCTAACCTGTACTGCAAACCTAACCCTAACCGTAAGCCTAACCCTAACCCTGACTCTAAACTATACCGTAACCCTAACACTAACCCTAACCCTAACATGTGCCGTAACCCTAACCCTACCCTAACGCTAACCCTAATCTGTACCGGAAAACTAACATTAAACCTAACACTAACCTGTTCATAACCCTGACCCTATACGTATCGCTAACCTGTACCGAAACGCTAACCCTAACCCTAACCCTCACCCTAACCTGTACCGTAACCCGACAGCTAACCCTAAACCTAACGTGTACAGTAACTCTAACCCTAACGCTAACCCTAACACAAACCTGTACCATACCCTAATCCTAACACTGTCACTCACCCTAACTTCTATGGAAACACTAACCCTAACCCATACCCTACACTGTACCGTAACCCTAACCCTAACCCTAACCCTAATCTGTACCATAAAACTAACCCTAACCCTAACCCTAAACCTAACCGTAACCTTTACCATAACCCTAACCCTAACCCTAACTTGTACCGTAACCCTATTGCTACCTTAACCCTAACTCTAAACCTAACCTCTACCCTAATCCTAACCCTAAGCCTAATTCTAACCTGTACCGTAACCCTAACACTAAACCTTAACCTAACCCTAACCTGTACCGTAACCTAACCCTAACCATAACCCTAAACCTAACCCTAACCCTAAACCTAACGCTAACCTATTCCGTAACTCTAACCCTAACCCTAACCATAACCCTAACGTGTACCGTATCCCTAACCTGAACTCTAACAATAACCCTAACCTGTAACGTAACCCTAACCCTAATCCTAACCCTAACCTGTACCATAACTCTAACACTAACCCTACACCTAACCATAACCTGTACCGTAACCGTAACCGTCACCCTAACTGTAACCCTAACCTAAACTCTATCGGACACCTACCCTAAACCTAACCATAATGCTAACCTGTACAGTAACCCTAACCCTAAAGCTAACTTGTACCGCAACGCTAACCCTTACCCAAGCCTTAACCCTATCCCTAACCTGTATGGTAACCCTAAATCTAACCCTAACCCTAGCTTGAACCGCAACGCTAACCCTAACCCTACCCTAACCTTCATGGTAACCCTAAACCTAACCCTAACCTGTACCGTAAACATAACACTAACCCTAACCCTATGCCTAACCCAAACCTTAACCCTAACACTAACACTAACCTGTAACGTAACCCCAACCCTAACCCTAACCCTAACCCTAACCCTAATCTGTACCATAAAACTAAACCTAACCCTAATCCTAAACCTAACGCTAACCTATATCTTAACCCTAACCCTGACCCTAAACGTAACCCTACATTGTACCGTAACCCTAACCCTAACCCTTAACCTAACCTGTACTGTAACCCTAACCCTAACACTAACGCTAACAAAAACCTGTACCATAACCCTAACCCTAACACTGTCACTCACCCTAACTTCTATGGAAAAACAATCCCTAACCCATACCCTACACTGTACCGTAACCCTAACACTAACCCTAACCCTAACCCTAATCTGTACCATAAAACTAAACCTAACCCTAACCCTAACCCTAACACTAACCTGTACCGTAGCCCTAATCCTAACACTAACCCTAACCCTAACTTGTACCGTAACCCTAAACCTAACCCTAAACCTAAACGTAACCTGTACCATAACCCTAACCCTAACCCTAACTTGTACCGTAACCCCATTGCTACCTTAACCCTAACTCTAAACCTAACCTCTACCCTAATCCTAAACCTAAGCCTAACTCCAACCTGTACCGTAACCCTAACACTAACCCTTAACCTAACCCTAACCTGTACTGTAAACCTAACCCTAACCATAACCCTAAACCTAACCCTAACCCTTAACCTAACGCTAACCTATACCGTAACCCTAACCCTAACCCTAACCATAACCCTAACGTGTACCGTAACCCTAACCTGAACCCTAACAATAACCCTAACCTGTAACGTAACCCTAACCCCCTAATCCTAACCCTAACCTGTACCATAACTCTAACCCTAACCCTACACCTAACCATAACCTGTACCGTAACCGTAACCGTCACCCTAACTGTAACCCTAACCTAACCTCTATCGGACACCTACCCTAAACCTAACCATAATGCTAACCTGTACAGTAACCCTAACCCTAAAGCTAACTTGTACCGCAACGCTAACCCTTACCCAAGCCTTAACCCTATCCCTAACCTGTATGGTAACCCTATATCTAACCCTAACCCTAGCTTGAACTGCAACGCTAACCCTAACCCTACCCTAACCTGCATGGTAACCCTAAACCTAACCCTAACCTGTACCGTAAACCTAACACTAACCCTAACCCTATGCCTAACCCAAACCTTAACCCTAACACTAACACTAACCTGTACGGTAACCCTAACGCTAACCCTAACCCTAACCACTACCGTAACCCTAACCCTAACACTAACTCTGAACTTTACCCTAAACTGTACCGTAACCCTAACCCCAATGCTAACCCTAATCCTCACCCTTACCTGCGCCGTAACCATACCCCTAACCCTAACCCAACTGTACCATAACCCTAACCCTAACCCTAACCCTTACCCTAACCCTAACCTGTACCGTAACTCTAACCCTACACCTAAAACTAACCAGATCCTGTACCATAACCCTAACCCTACCCCTAACCCTAACTCTAATCCTAACCCTAACCCTAACCCTAACCTGTACCGGAACCCTAAGCCAAACCTAACACTCAACCTAACGCTAACCTATACCGTAACCCCTCACTCTAAACCTAACCGTAACCCTAACTTGTAATGTAACCCTAACCCTAACCCTAGCCTAACCCTAACCCTTACCTGTACCGCAACGCTAACCCTTACCTAACCCTAACCCTGACCTAACCTGTACGGTAAACCTAACACTAAACCTAATCCTAACCCTAACCTTTACAGTAACCCTAACCTAAACCTAACCCTAAATTAAACGGTACCTTAACCCTAAACCTAAACCTAACTCTAACCTGTACCGTAACCCGACCACTAACCCTAAACCTAACGTGTACAGTAACTCTAAACCTAACCCTAACCCTAACCCTAACCCTAATCCTAACACAAACCTGTACCATAACCCTAACCCTAACACTGTCACTCACCCTTATTTCTATGGAAACACTAACCCTAACCCATACCCTACACTGTACCGTAACCCTAACCCTAACCCTAACCCTAACCCTAACCCTAATCTGTACCATAAAACTAACCCTAACCCTAACCCTAAACCTAACCGTAACCTTTACCATAACCCTAACCCTAACCCTAACTTGTACCGTAACCCTATTGCTACCTTAACCCTAACTCTAAACCTAACCTCTACCCTAATCCTAACCCTAAGCCTAACTCTAACCTTTACCGTAACCCTAACACTAACCCTTAACCTAACCCTAACCTGTACCGTAAACCTAACCCTAACCATAACCCTAAACCTAACCCTAACCCTAAACCTAACGCTAACCTATACCGTAACCCTAACCCTAACCTAACCATAACCCTAACGTGTACCGTAACCCTAACCTGAACCCTAACAATAACCCTAACCTGTAACGTAACCCTAACCCTAATCCTAACCCTAACCTGTACCATAACTCTAACCCTAACCCTACACCTAACCATAACTTGTACCGTAACCGTAACCGTCACCCTAACTGTAACCCTAACCTAACCTCTATCGGACACCTACCCTAAACCTAACCATAATGCTAACCTGTACAGTAACCCTAACCCTAAAGCTAACTTGTACCGCAACGCTAACCCTTACCCAAGCCTTAACCCTATCCCTAACCTGTATGGTAACCCTAAATCTAACCCTAACCCTAGCTTGAACCGCAACGCTAACCCTAACCCTACCCTAACCTTCATGGTAACCCTAAACCTAACCCTAACCTGTACCGTAAACATAACACTAACCCTAACCCTATGCCTAACCCAAACCTTAACCCTAACACTAACACTAACCTGTAACGTAACCCCAACCCTAACCCTAACCCTAACCCTAACCCTAATCTGTACCATAAAACTAAACCTAACCCTAATCCTAAACCTAACGCTAACCTATATCTTAACCCTAACCCTGACCCTAAACGTAACCCTACATTGTACCGTAACCCTAACCCTAACCCTTAACCTAACCTGTACTGTAACCCTAACCCTAACACTAACGCTAACAAAAACCTGTACCATAACCCTAACCCTAACACTGTCACTCACCCTAACTTCTATGGAAAAACAATCCCTATCCCATACCCTACACTGTACCGTAACCCTAACACTAACCCTAACCCTAACCCTAATCTGTACCATAAAACTAAACCTAACCCTAACCCTAACCGTAACACTAACCTGTACCGTAGCCCTAATCCTAACACTAACCCTAACCCTAACTTGTACCGTAACCCTAAACCTAACCCTAAACCTAAACGTAACCTGTACCATAACCCTAACCCTAACCCTAACTTGTACCATAACCCCATTGCTACCTTAACCCTAACTCTAAACCTAACCTCTACCCTAATCCTAAACCTAAGCCTAACTCTAACCTGTACCGTAACCCTAACACTAACCCTTAACCTAACCCTAACCTGTACTGTAAACCTAACCCTAACCATAACCCTAAACCTAACCCTAACCCTAAACCTAACGCTAACCTATACCGTAACCCTAACCCTAACCCTAACCATAACCCTAACGTGTACCGTAACCCTAACCTGAACCCTAACAATAACCCTAACCTGTAACGTAACCCTAACCCTAAATCTTACCCTAACCTGTACCATAACTCTAACCCTAACCCTACACCCAACCATAACCTGTACCGTAACCGTAACCCTAACCCTAACTGTAACCCTAAACCTAACCTCTATCGGACACCTACCCTAAACCTAACCATAATGCTAACCTGTACAGTAACCTAATCCTAAGCTAACTTGTACCGCAACGCTAACCCTTACCCAAGCCTTAACCCTATCCCTAACCTGTATGGTAACCCTATATCTAACCCTAACCCTAGCTTGAACTGCAACGCTAACCCTAACCCTACCCTAACCTGCATGGTAACCCTAAACCTAACCCTAACCTGTACCGTAAACCTAACACTAACCCTAACCCTATGCCTAACCCAAACCTTAACCCTAACACTAACACTAACCTGTACCGTAACCCTAACCATAACCCTAAACCCAACCCTAACCCTAACCCTAAACACTACCGTAACCCTAACCCTAACACTAACTCTGAACTTTACCCTAAACTGTACCGTAACCCTAACCCCAATGCTAACCCTAATCCTAACCCTTACCTGCGCCGTAACCATACCCCTAACCCTAACCCAACTGTACCATAACCCTAACACTAACCCTAACCATTACCCTAACCCTAACCTGTACCGTAACTCTAACCCTACACCTAAAACTAACCAGATCCTGTACCATAACCCTAACCCTACCCCTAACCCTAACTCTAATCCTAACCCTAACCCTAACCCTAACATGTACCGGAACCCTAAGCCAAACCTAACACTCAACCTAACGCTAACCTATACCGTAACCCCTCACTCTAAACCTAACCGTAACCCTAACTTGTAATGTAACCCTAACCCTAACCCTAGCCTAACCCTAACCCTTACCTGTACCGCAACGCTAACCCTTACCTAACCCTAACCCTGACCTAACCTGTACGGTAAACCTAACACTAAACCTAATCCTATCCCTAACCTTTACAGTAACCCTAACCTAAACCTAACCCTAAATTAAACGGTACCTTAACCCTAAACCTAAACCTAACTCTAACCTGTACCGTAACCCGACCACTAACCCTAAACCTAACGTGTACAGTAACTCTAAACCTAACCCTAACCCTAACCCTAACCCTAATCCTAACACAAACCTGTACCATAACCCTAACCCTAACACTGTCACTCACCCTTATTTCTATGGAAACACTAACCCTAACCCATACCCTACACTGTACCGTAACCCTAACCCTAACCCTAACCCTAACCCTAACCCTAATCTGTACCATAAAACTAACCCTAACCCTAACCCTAAACCTAACCGTAACCTTTACCATAACCCTAAACCTAACCCTAACTTGTACCGTAACCCTATTGCTACCTTAACCCTAACTCTAAACCTAACCTCTACCCTAATCCTAACCCTAAGCCTAACTCTAACCTTTACCGTAACCCTAACACTAACCCTTAACCTAACCCTAACCTGTACCGTAAACCTAACCCTAACCATAACCCTAAACCTAACCCTAACCCTACACCTAACGCTAACCTATACCGTAACCCTAACCCTCACCCTAACCATAACCCTAATGTGTACCGTAACCCTAACCCTACACCTAACCATAACCTGTACCGTAACCCTAACCCTAACCCTAACCCTAACCCTAATGTGTACCGGAAAACTAACATTAAACCTAACACTAACCTGTTCATAACCCTGACCCTATACCTATCGCTAACCTGTACCGAAACGCTAAACCTAACCCTAACCCTCACCCTAACCTGTACCGTAACCCGACCACTAACCCTAAACCTAACGTGTACAGTAACTCTAAACCTAACCCTAACCCTAACCCTAACCCTAACCCTAACCCTAACACAAACCTGTACCATAAACCTAACCCTAACACTGTCACTCACCCTAACTTCTATGGAAACACTAACCCTAACCCATACCCTACACTGTACCGTAACCCTAACCCTAACCCTAACCCTAACCCTAACCCTAATCTGTACCATAAAATTAAACCTAACCCTAACCCTAAACCTAATGCTAACCTCTATCTTAACCCTAACCCTGACCCTAAACGTAACCCTACATTGTACCGTAACCCTAACCCTAACCCTAACCCTAACCTGTACTGTAACCCTAACCCTAACACTAACCCTAAACTGTACCATAACCGTAACCCTAACCCTAACCTGTACTGAAAACCTAACCCTATCCTAACTTAACCTGCACAGTTACCCTACCCCTAACCCTAACCGTAACCTGTACCATAACCCTAACCCTAACCCTAACACTAACCTGTACCGTAGCCCTAATCCTAACACCAACCCTAACCCTAACTTGTACCGTAACCCTAAACCTAACCCTAAACCTAACCGTAACCTGTACCATAACCCTAACCCTAACCCTAACTTGTACCGTAACACTATTGCTAACGTTAACCCTAACTCTAAACCTAACCTCTACCCTAATCCTAACCCTAAGCCTAACTCTAACCTGTACCGTAACCCTAACACTAACCCTTAACCTAACCCTAACCTGTACCGTAAACCTAACCCTAACCATAACCCTAAACCTAACCCTAACCCTAAACCTATTGCTAACCTATACCGTAACCCTAACCCTAACCTAACCATAACCCTAACGTGTACTGTAACCCTAACCTGAACCCTAACAATAACCCTAACCTGTAACGTAACCCTAACCGTAATCCTAACCCTAACCTGTACCATAACTCTAACTCTAACCCTACACCTAACCATAACCTGTACCGTAACCGTAACCCTAACCCTAACTGTAACCCTAAACCTAACCTCTATCAGACACCTACCCTAAACCTAACCATAATGCTAACCTGTACAGTAACCCTAACCCTAAAGCTAACTTGTACCGCAACGCTAACACTTACCCAAGTCTTAACCCTATCCCTAACCTGCATGGTAACCCTAAACCTAACCCTAACCTGTACCGTAAACCTAACACTAACCCTAACCCTATGCCTAACCCAAACCTTAACCCTAACACTAACACTAACCTGTACCGTAACCCTAACCCTAACCCTAACCCTAACCACTACCGTAACCCTAACCCTAACACTAACTCTAAACTTAACCCTAAACAGTACCGTAACCCTAACCCCAATGCTACCCCTAATCCTAACCCTTACCTGCGCCATAACCATACCCCTAAGCCTAACCCAAACTGTACCATAACCCTAACCCTAACCCTAACACTTACACTAACCCTAACCTGTACCGTAACTCTAACCCTAAACCTAAAACTAACCATAACCTGTACCATAACCCTTACCATAACCCTAACCCTAACCCTAACTCTACTCCTAACCCTAACCCTAACCCTAACCGTAACCCTAACCTGTACCGGAACCCTAAACCGAACCTAACACTCAACCTAAGGCTAACCTATACTGTAACCCCTCACTCTAAACCTAACCGTAACCCTAACTTGTAACGTAACCCTAACCCTAACCCTAACCTAACCCTAACCCTTACCTGTACCGCAACCCTAACCCATACCTAACCCTAACCCTGACCCTAACCTGTACGGTAACCCTAACACTAAACCTAATCCTAACCCTAACCTTTACAGTAACCCTAACCTAAACCTAACCCTAAATTAAACGGTACCTTAACCCTAACGCTAAACCTAACCCTAACCTGTACCGTAACCCTAACCCTAACCCTAACCAGTACCGTTATCGTAACCCTAACCCTAACCTATACCGTAACCCTAAACATAACCCTAACACCAACCCTAACGCTAAACTGTACCGTAACCCTAACCCTAAACCTAACAGTAACCCTAACTTGTACCGTAACCGTAACCCTAACCCTAAAACTAATTATGACCCTAACCCTAACCCTAACCCTAAACCTAACCCTAATCTGAACGGTAACCCTAACCCAAATGGTAACGTGTACCATAACCTTAACCCTAACCCTAACCTGTACCGCAACCCTAACCCCAACCTTAACCTGTACGGTAACACTAACCCTAACCCTAACCCTAACCTGTACCGTATTCCTAACCCTAACCCTAAACCTCAACCTAACATGTACGGTAACCCTAACCCTACCCCTAACCCTAACCATAACGCTAACCTGTACCGTACCCGAAACCTAACCATAACCCTAACGCTAACCTATACTGTAAGCCTAACCCTAAACCTAACCCTAACCTTAACTTGTACCGGAACCCTAACCCTCACCCTAATCCTAAACTTAAACCTAACCTGTACCTTAACCCTAACCCTAAACCTAACCCTCACCTGTACCGTAACCCTAACCCTAAACCTAAAACTAACCATAACCTGTACCATAACCATAACCCTAACCCTAAACCTAACCCTAACCCTAACCCCAACCCTAACCCTTACCTGTACCGTAACTCTAACACTAAGCATAACCCTAATGCTAACCTGGACCGTAAACCTAACCTTAACCCTAAACTTAACCTGTAACACCACCCTAAACCTAACCCTAACCCTAACCCTAACCTGTACGGTAACCCTCACCCTAACCCAAACCCTAACCTGTACTGCAAACCTAACCCTAACCCTAAGCCTAACCCTAACCCTGACTCTAAACGATACCGTAACCCTAACACTAACCCTAACCCTAACTTGTGCCGTAACCCTAACCCTAACCCTAACCCTAACCCTAATCTGTACCGGAAAACTAACATTAAACCTAACACTAACCTGTTCATAACCCTGACCCTATACCTATCGCTAACCTGTACCGAAACGCTAACCCTAACCCTAACCCTCACCCTCACCTGTACCGTGACCCGACCACTAACCCTAAACCTAACGTGTACAGTAACTCTAAACCTAACCCTAACCCTAACCCTAACACAAACCTGTACCATAACCCTAACCCTAACACTGTCACTCACCCTAAATTCTATGGAAACACTAGCCCTAACCCATACCATAAACTGTACCGTAACCCTAACCCTAACCCTAACACTAACCCTAACCCTAATCTGTACCATAAAACTAAACCTAACCCTAACCCTAAACCTAACGCTAACCTATATCTTAAACCCTAACCCTGACCCTAAACGTAACGCTACATTGTACCGTAACCCTAACCCTAACCCTAAACCTAACCTGTACTGTAACCCTAACCCTAACAGTAATCCTAACCTGTACCGTAACCCTAACCGTAACACTAACGCTAACCTGTACAAAACCGTAACCTTAACCCTAACCCTAACCTGTACTGTAAACCTAACACTAACCCTACCCCTAACCTGTACTGAAAACCTAACCCTATCCTAACCTTAACCTGCAGAGTTACCCTACCCCTAACCCTAACCGTAACCTGTACCATAACCCTAACCCTAACCCTAACACTAACACTAACCTGTACCGTAGCCCTAATCCTAACACTAACCCTAACCCTAACATGTACCGTAACCCTAAATCTAACCCTAAACCTAACCGTAACCTGTACCATAACCCTAACCCTAACCCTAACTTGTACCGTAACCCTATTGCTAACCTTAACCCTAACTCTAAACCTAACCTCTACCCTAATCCTAACCCTAAGCCTAACTCTAACCTGTACCGTAACCCTAACACTAACCCTTAACCTAACCCTAACCTGTACCGTAAACCTAACCCTAACCATAACCCTAAACCTAACCCTAACCCTAAACCTAATGCTAACCTATACCGTAACCCTAACCCTAACCCTAACCCTAACCCTAACCCTAACCTGTACCGGAACCCTAAGCCGAACCTAACACTCAACCTAACGCTAACCTCTACCGTAACCCCTCACTCTAAACCTAACCGTAACCCTAACTTGTACCGTAACCCTAAACCTAACCCTAACCTAACCCTAACCCTTACCTGTACCGCAACACTAACCCTTACCTAACCCTAACCCTGACCCTAACCTGTACGGTAACCCTAACACTAAACCTAATCCTAACACTAACATTTACAGTAACCCTAACTTAAACCTAACGCTAAATTAAATGGTACCTTAAACCTAACCCTAAACCTAACCATAACCTGTACCGTAACCCTAACCCTAACCCTAACCAGTACCGTTACCATAACCCTAACCCTAACCTATACCGTAACCCTAAACATAACCCTAACACCAACCCTACGCTAAACTGTACCGTAACCCTAACCCTAAACCTAACAGTAACCCTAACATGTACTGTAACCGTAACCCTAACCCTAAAACTAACCATGACCTGGACCTAACCCTAACCCTAACCCTAAACCTAACCCTAATCTGTACGGTAACCCTAACCCTAATGGTAACGTGTACCGTAACCTTAACCCTAACCCTAACCTGTACCGCAACTCTAACCCCAACCTTAACCTGTACGGTAACACTAACCCTAACCCTAACCCTAACCTGTACAGTATTCCTAACCCTAACCCTAAACCTAAACCTAACATGTACCGTAACCCTAACCCTACCCCTAACCCTAACCATAACGCTAACCTGTACCGTACCCGAAACCTAACCCTAACCCTAACGCTAACCTCTACTGTAAGCCTAACCCTAAACCTAACCGTAACCTTAACTTGTACCGGAACCCTAACCCTCACCCTAATCCTAAACTTAAACCTAACCTGTACCGTAACCCTAACCCTAAAACTAACCCTCACCTGTACCGTAACCCTAACCCTAAACCTAAAACTAACCATAACCTGTACCATAACCATAACCCTAACCCTAAACCTAACCCTAACCCTAACCCCAACCCTAACCCTTACCTGTACCGTAACTCTAACACTAACCATAACCCTAATGCTAACCTGGACCGTAAACCTAACCCTAACCCTAAACTTAACCTGTAACACCACCCTAAACCTAACCCTAACCCTAACCCTAACCAGTACGGTAACCCTCACCCTAACCTAAACCCTAACCTGTACTGCAAACCTAACCCTAACCCTAAGCCTTACCCTAACCCTGACTCTAAACGATACGGTAACCCTAACACTAACCCTAACCCTAACTTGTGCCGTAACCCTAACCCTAACCCTAACCCTAACCCTAATCTGTACCAGAAAACTAACATTAAACCTAACACTAACCTGTTCATAACCCTGACCCTATACCTATCGCTAACCTGTACCGAAACGCTAACCCTAACCCTAACCCTCACCCTAACCTGTACCGTAACCCGACCACTAACCCTAAACCTAACGTGTACAGTAACTCTAACCCTAACCCTAACCCTAACCCTAACACAAACCTGTACCATAACACTAACACTAACACTGTCACTCACCCTAAATTCTATGGAAACACTAGCCCTAACCCATACCATAAACTGTACCGTAACCCTAACCCTAACACTAACACTAACCCTAACCCTAATCTGTACCATAAAACTAAACCTAACCCTAACCCTAAACCTAACGCTAGCCTATATCTTAACCCAAACCCTGACCCTAAACGTAACCCTACATTGTACCGTAACCCTAACCCTAACCCTAAACCTAACCTGTACTGTAACCCTAACCCTAACACTAACCCTAACCTGTACCATAACCCTAACCCTAACACTAACGCTACCCTGTACCGAAACCGTAACCTTAACCCTAACCCTAACCTGTACTGTAAACCTAACACTAACCCTAACCCTAACCTGTACTGAAAACCTAACCCTATCCTAACCTTAACCTGCACAGTTACCCTACCCCTAACCCTAAACGTAACCTGTACCATAACCCTAACCCTAACCCTAACCCTAACACTAACCTGTACCGTAGCCCTAATCCTAACACTAACGCTAACCATAACTTGTACCGTAACCCGACCACTAACCCTAAACCTAACGTGTACAGTAACTCTAAACCTAACCCTAACCCTAACCCTAACCCTAACCCTAACACAAACCTGTAGCATAACCCTAACCCTAACACTGTCACTCACCCTAACTTCTATGGAAACACTAACCCTAACCCATACCCCACACTGTACCGTAACGCTAACCCTAACCCTAACCCTAACGTCTATGGAAACCCTAACCCTAACCCATACCCTACACTGTACCGTAACCCTAACCCTAACCCTAACCCTAATCTGTACCATAAAATTAAACCTAACCCTAACCCTAAACCTAATGCTAACCTCTATCTTAACCCTAACCCTGACCCTAAACGTAACCCTACATTGTACCGTAACCCTAACCCTAACCCTAAACCTAACCTGTACTGTAACCCTAACCCTAACACTAACCCTAACCTGTACCGTAGCCCTAATCCTAACACTAACCCTAACCCTAACTTGTACCGTAACCCTAAACCTAACCCTAAACCTAACCGTAACCTGTACCATAACCCTAACCCTAACCCTAACTTGTACCGTAACCCTATTGCTAACCTTAACCCTAACTCTAAACCTAACCTCTACCCTAATCCTAACCCTAACCCTAACCCTAACTTGTACCGTAACCCTAAACCTAACCCTAAACCTAACCATAACCTGTACCATAACCCTAACCCTAACCCTAACTTGTACCGTAATCCTATTGCTAACCTTAACCCTAACTCTAAACCTAACCTCTACCCTAATCCTAACCCTAAGCCTAACTCTAACCTGTACCGTAACCCTAACACTAACTCTGAACTTTACCCTAAACTGTACCGTAACCCTAACCCCAATGCTAACCCTAATCCTAACCCTTACCTGCACCGTAACCATACCCCTAACCCTAACCCAACCTGTACCATAACCCTAACCGTAACCCTAACCCTTACCCTAACCCTAACCTGTCCCGTAACTCTAACCCTAAACCTAAAACTAACCATAACCTGTACCATAACCCTAACCCTAACCCTAACCTGTACCGGAACCCTAAACCGAACCTAACACTCAACCTAACGCTACCCTCTACCGTAACCCCTCACTCTAAACCTAACGTTAACCCTAAATTGTACCGTAACCCTAAACCTAACCCTAACCTAACCCTAACCCTTACCTGTACCGCAAGACTAACCCTTACCTAACCCTAACCCTGACCCTAACCTGTACGGTAACCATAACACTAACCCTTAACCGAACCCTAACCTGTACCGTAAACCTAACCCTAACCATAACCCTAAACCTAACCCTAACCCTAAACCTAACGCTAACCTATACCGTAACCCTAACCCTAACCCTAACCATAACACTAACATGTACCGTAACCCTACCCTGAACCCTAACAATAACCCTAACCTGTAACGTAACCCTAACCCTAATCCTAACCCTAACCTGTACCATAACTCTAACCCTAACCCTACACCTAACCATAACCTGTACCGTAACCGTAACCCTAACCCTAACTGTAACCCTAAACCTAACCTCTATCGGACACCTACCCTAAACCTAACCATAATGCTAACCTGTACAGTAACCCTAACCCTAAAGCTAACTTGTACCGCAACGCTAACCCTTACCCAAGCCTTAACCCTATCTACCTAACCCTAAATCTAACCCTAACCTAGCTGAACCGCAACGCTAACCCTAACCCTACCCTAACCTGCATGGTAACCCTAAACCTAACCCTAACCTGTACCGTAAACCTAACACTAACCCTAACCCTATGCCTAACCCAAACCTTAACCCTAACACTAACACTAACCTGTACCGTAACCCTAACCCTAAACATAAACCCAACCCTAACCCTAACCCTAACCACTACCGTAACCCTAACCCTAACACTAACTCTGAACTTTACCCTAAACTGTACCGTAACCCTAAGCCCAATGCTAACCCTAATCCTAACCCTTACCTGCGCCGTAACCATACCCCTAACCCTAACCCAACCTGTACCATAACCCTATCCCTAACCCTAACCCTTACCCTAACCCTCACCTGTACCGTAACCCTAACCCTAAACCTAAAACTAACCATAACCTGTACCATAACCCTAACCCTAACCCTAACCCTAACTCTAATCCTAACCCTAACCCTAACCCTAACCCTTACCATAACCCTAACCCTAACCCTAACCTGTACTGGAACCCTAAGCCGAACCTAACACTCAACCTAACGCTAACCTATACCGTAACCCCTCACTTTAAACCTAACCGTACCCTAACTTGTAACCCTAACCCTAACCCTAACCTAACCCTAACCCTTACCTGTATCGCAACCCTAACCCTAACACTAACGGTAACCTGTACCGAAACCGTAACCTTAACCCTAACACTAACGCTAACCTGTACCGAAACCGTAACCTTAACCCTAACCCTAACCTGTACTGAAAACCTAACCCTATCCAAGCCTTAACCTGCACAGTTACCCTACCCCTAACCCTAACCGTAACCTGTACCATAACCCTAACCCTAACCCTAACCCTAACACTAACCTGTACCGTAGCCCTAATCCTAACACTAACCCTAACCCTAACTTGTACCGTAACCCTAAACCTAACCCTAAACCTAACCGTAACCTGTACCATAACCCTAACCCTAACCCTAACTTGTACCGTAACCCTATTGCTAAACTTAACCCTAACTCTAAACCTAACCTCTACCCTAATCCTAACCCTAAGCCTAACTCTAACCTGTACCGTAACCCTAACACTAACCCTTAGCCTAACCCTAACCTGTACCGTAAACCTAACCCTAACCATAACCCTAAACCTAACCCTAACCCTAAACCTAACGCTAACCTATACCGTAACCCTAACCCTAACCATAACCCTAACGTGTACCGTAACCCTAACCTGAACCCTAACAATAACCCTAACCTGTAACGTAACCCTAACCCTAATCCTTCCCCTAACCTGTACCATAACTCTAACCCTAACCCTACACCTAACCATAACCTGTACCGTAACCGTAACCCTAACCCTAACTGTAACCCTAAACCTAACCTCTATCGGACACCTACCATAAATCTAACCATAATGCTAACCTGTACAGTAACCGTAATCCTAACCCTAACTTGTACCGCAACGCTAACCCTTACCCAAGCTTTAACCCTATCCGTAACCTGTATGGTAACCCTAAATCTAACCCTAACCCTAGCTTGAACCGCAACGCCTACCCTAACCTGCATGGTAACCCTAAACCTAACCCTAACCTGTACCGTAAACCTAACACTAACCCTAACCCTATGCCAAACCAAACCTTAACCCTAACACTAACACAAACCTGTACCGTAACCCTAACCATAACCCTAAACCCAACCCTAACCCTAACCCTAAACACTACCGTAATCCTAACCCTAACACTAACTCTGAACTTTACCCTAAACTGTACCGTAACCCTAACCCCAATGGTAACCCTAATACTAACCCTTACCTGCACCGTAACCATACCCCTAACCCTAATCCAACCTGTACCATAACCCTAACCGTAACCCTAACCCTTACCTTAACCCTAACCTGTCCCGTAACTCTAACCCTAAACCTAAAACTAACCATAACCTGTACCATAACCCTAACCCGAACCCTAACCCTAACTCTAATCCTAACCCTAACCCTAACCCTAACCTGTACCGGAACCCTAAACCGAACCTAACACTCAACCTAACGCTAACCTCTACCGTAACCCCTCACTCTAAACCTAACGGTAACCCTAACTTGTACCGTAACCCTAAACCTAACCCTAACCTAACCCTAACCCTTACCTGTACCGCAAGACTAACACTTACCTAACCCTAACCCTGACCCTAACCTGTACGGTAACCCTAACACTAAACCTAATCCTAACCCTAACCTTTACAGTAACCCTAACCTAAACCTAACCATAAATTAAACGGTACCTTAACCCTAACAATAAACCTAACCCTAACCTGTACCGTAACCCTAACCCTAACCCTAACCAGTACCGTTACCGTAACCCTAACCCTAACCTATACCGTAACCCTAAACATAACCCTAACACCAACCCTAACGCTAAACTGTACCGTAACCCTAACCCTAAACCTAACAGTAACCCTAACTTGTACTGTAACCGTAACCCTAACCCTAAAACTAACCATGACCTGGACCCTAACCCTAACCCTAAACCTTACCCTAACCTGTACGGTAACCCTAACCCAAATGGTAACCTGTACCGTAACCTTAACCCTAACCCTGAACTGTACCGCAACCCTAACCCCAACCTTAACCTGTACGGTAACACTAACCCTAACCCTAACCCTAACCTGTACCGTACTCCTAACCCTAACCCTAAACCTAAACCTAACATGTACCGTAACCCTAAACCTACCCCTAACCCTTTATATAACGCTAACCTGTACCGTACCCGAAACCTAACCCTAACCCTAACGCTAACCTCTACTGTAAGCCTAACCCTAAACCTAATCGTAACCTTAACTTGTACCGGAACCCTAACCCTCACCCTAATCCTAAACTTAAACCTAACCTGTACCTTAACCCTAACCCTAAACCTAACCCTCACCTGTACCGTAACCCTAACCCTAAACCTAAAACTAACCATAACCTGTAACATAACCATAACCCTAACCCTAAACCTAACCCTAACCCTAACCCCAACCCTAACCCTTACCTGTACCGTAACTCTAACAATAACCATAACCCTAATGCTAACCTGGACCGTAAACCTAACCCTAACCCTAAACTTAACCTGTAACACCACCCTAAACCTAACCCTAACCCTAAACCTAACCTGTACGGTAACCCTCACCTTAACCTAAACCCTAACCTGTACTGCAAACCTAACCCTAACCCTAAGCCTAACCCTAACCCTAATCTGTATCGGAAAACTAACATTAAACCTAACACTAACCTGTTCATAACCGTGACCCTATACCTAACGCTAACCTGTACCAAAACGCTAACCCTAACCCTAACCCTCACCCTAACCTGTACCGTAACCCGACCACTAACCCTAAACCTAACGTGTACAGTAACTCTAAACCTAACCCTAACCCTAACCCTTAAACTAACCCTAAACCTAACCCTAACACAAACCTGTACCATAACCCTAACCCTAACACTGTCACTCACCCTAACTTCTATGGAAACACTAACCCTAACCCATATCCTACACTGTACCGTAACCCTAACCCTAACCCTAACACTAACCCTAACCCTAACCCTAATCTGTACCATAAAACTAAACCTAAACCTAACCCTATCCCTAAGCCTAACCCTAACCCTGACTCTAAACTATACCGTAACCCTAACACTAACCCTAACCATAACTGGTGCCATAACCCTAACCCTAACCCTAACCCTAACCCTAACCCTAACCCTAATCTGTACCGGAAAACTAACATTAAACCTAACACTAACCTGTTCATAACCCTGACCCTATACCTATCGCTAACCTGTACCGAAACGTAACCCTAACCCTAAACCTCACCCTAACCTGTACCGTAACCCGACCACTAACCCTAAACCTAACGTGTACAGTAACTCTAAACCTAACCCTAACCCTAACCCTAACCCTAACACAAACCTGTACCATAACCCTAACCCTAACACTGTCACTCACCCTAACTTCTATGGAAACACTAACCCTAACCCATACCCTACACTGTACCGTAACCCTAACCCTAACCCAACCGTAACCCTAACTTCTATGGAAACCCTAACCCTAACCCATACCCTACACTGTACCGTAACCCTAACCCTAACCCTAACCCTAACCCTAATCTGTACCATAAAACTAAACCTAACCCTAACCCTAAACCTAACGCTAACCTATATCTTAACCCAAACCCTGACCATAAACGTAACCCTACATTGTACCGTAACCCTAACCCTAACCCTAAACCTAACCTGTACTGTAACCCTAACCCTAACACTAACCCTAACCTGTACCGTAACCCTAACCCTAACCCTAACCTGTACCGAAACCGTAACCTTAACCCTAACCCTAACCGTAACCTGTACTGTAAACCTAACACTAACCCTAACCCTAACCTGTACTGAAAACCTAACCCTATCCTAACCTTAACCTGCACAGTTACCCTACACCAACCCTAACCGTAACCTGTACCATAACCCTAACCCTAACCGTAACCCTAACACTAACCTGTACCGTAGCCCTAATCCTAACACTAACCCTAACCCTAACTTGTACCGTAACCCTAAACCTAAGCCTAAACCTAACCGTAACCTGTACCATAACCCTAACCCTAACCCTAACTTGTACCGTAACCCTATTGCTAACCTTAACCCTAACTCTAAACCTAACCTCTACCCTAATCCTAACCCTAAGCCTAACTCTAACCTGTACCGTAACCCTAACACTAACCCTTAGCCGAACCCTAACCTGTACCGTAAACCTAACCCTAACCATAACCCTAAACCTAACCCTAAACCTAAACCTAACGCTAACCTATACAGTAACCCTAACCCTAACCCTAACCATAACCCTAACGTGTACCGTAACCCTAACCTGAACCCTAACAATAACCCTAACCTCTAACGTAACCCTAACCCTAATCCTAACCGTAACCTGTACCATAACTCTAACCCTAACCCCACACCTAACCATAACCTGTACCGTAACCGTAACCGTAACCCTAACTGTAACAGTAACCTAACCTCTATCGGACACCTACCCTAAACCTAACCATAATGCTAACCTGTACAGTAACCCTAACCCTAAAGCTAACTTGTACCGCAACGCTAACCCTTACCCAAGCCTTAACCCTATCCCTAACCTGCATGGTAACCCTAAATCTAACCCTAACCCTAGCTTGAACCGCAACGCTAACCCTAACCCTACCCTAACCTGTATGGTACCCCTAAACCTAACCCTAACCTGTACCGTAAACCTAACACAAACCCTAACCATATGCCTAACCCAAACCTTAACCCTAACACTAATACTAACCTGTACCGTAACCCTAACCCTAAACCTAAACCCAACCCTAACCCTAACCCTAACCACTACCGTAACCCTAACCCTAACACTAACTCTGAACTTTACCCTAAACTGTACCGTAACCCTAACCCCAATGCTAACCCTAATCCTAACCCTTACCTGCGACGTAACCATACCCCTAACCCTAACCCAACCTGTACCATAACCCTATCCCTAACCCTAAACCTTACCCTAACCCTCACCTGTACCGTAACCCTAACCCTAAAACTAAAACTAACCATAACCTGTACCATAACCCTAACCCTAACCCTAACCCTAACCCTAACCCTAACCCTAACTCTAATCCTAACCGTAACCCTAACCCTAACCCTAACCCTAACCTGTACCGGAACCCTAAACCGAACCTAACACTCAACCTAACGCTAACCTATACCGTAACCCCTCACTCTAAACCTAACCGTAACCCTAACTTGTAACGTAACCCTAACCCTAACCCTAACCTAACCCTAACCCTTACCTGTACCGCAACCCTAACCCTTACCTAACCCTAACCCTGACCCTAACCTGTACGGTAACCCTAACACTAAACCTAATCCTAACCCTAACCTTTACAGTAACCCTAACCTAAACCTAACCCTAAATTAAACGGTACCTTAACCCTAACCCTAAACCTAACCCTAACCTGTACCGTAACCCTAACCCTAACCAGTACCGTTACCGTAACCCTAACCCTAACCTGTACCGTAACCCTAAACAGAACCCTAACACCAACCCTAACGCTAAACTGTACCGTAACCCTAACCCTAAACCTAACAGTAACCCTAACTTGTACCGTAACCGTAACCCTAACCCTAAAACTAACCATGACCTGTACCCTAACCCTAACCCTAAACCTAAACCTAACCCTAATCTGTACGGTAACCCTAACCCTAATGGTAACCTGTACCGTAACCTTAACCCTAACCCTAACCTGTACCGCAACCCTAACCCCAACCTTAACCTGTACGGTAACACTAACCCTAACCCTAACCCTAACCTGTAGCGTATTCCTAACCCTAACCCTAAACCTAAACCTAACATGTACCGTAACCCTAACCCTACCCCTAACCCTAACCATAACGCTAACCTGTACCGTACCCGAAACCTAACCCTAACCCTAACGCTAACCTATACTGTAAGCCTAACCCTAAACCTAACCGTAACCTTAACTTGTACCGGAACCCTAACCCTCACCCTAATCCTAAACTTAAACCTAACCTGTACCGTAACCCTAACCCTAAAACTAACCCTCACCTGTACCGTAACCCTAACCCTAAACCTAAAACTAACCATAACCTGTAACATAACCATAACCCTAACCCTAAACCTAACCCTAACCCTAACCCCAACCCTAACCCTTACCTGTGCCGTAACTCTAACACTAACCATAACCCTAATGCTAACCTGGACCGTAAACCTAACCCTAACCCTAAACTTAACCTGTAACACCACCCTAAACCTAACCCTAACCCTAACCCTAACCTGTACGGTAACCCTCACCCTAACCTAAACCCTAACCTGTACTGCAAACCTAACCCTAACCCTAAGCCTAACCCTAACCCTGACTCTAAACTATACCGTAACCCTAACACTAACCCTAACCCTAACTTGTGCCGTAACCCTAACCCTAACCCTAACCCTAACCCTAATCTGTACCGGAAAACTAACATTAAACCTAACACTAACCTGTTCATAACCCTGACCCTATACCTATCGCTAACCTGTACCAAAACGCTAAACCTAACCCTAACCCTCACCCTAACCTGTACCGTAACCCGACCACTAACCCTAAACCTAACGTGTACAGTAACTCTAAACCTAACCCTAACCCTAACCCTAACCCTAACCCTAACCCTAACACAAACCTGTACCATAAACCTAACCCTAACACTGTCACTCACCCTAACTTCTATGGAAACACTAACCCTAACCCATACCCTACACTGTACCGTAACCCTAACCCTAACCCTAACCCTAACCCTAACCCTAACCCTAATCTGTACCATAAAACTAAACCTAACCCTAACCCTAAACCTAACGCTAACCTATATCTTAACCCTAACCCTGACCCTAAACGTAACCCTACATTGTACCGTAACCCTAACCCTAACCCTAACCCTAAACCTAACCTGTACTGTAACCCTAACCTTAACACTAACCCTAACCTGTACCGTACACCTAACCCTAACCCTAACCCTAACCCTAACCCTAACCTGTACCGAAACCGTTACCTTAACCCTAACCGTAACCTCTACTGTAAACCTAACACTAACCCTAACCCTAGCCTGTACTGAAAACCTAACCCTATCCTAACCTTAACCTGCACAGTTACCCTACCCCTAACCCTAACCGTAACCTGTACCATAACCCTTACCCTAACCCTAACCCTAACACTAACCTCTACCGTAGCCCTAATCCTAACACTAACCCTAACCCTAACTTGTACCGTAGCCCTAAACCTAACCCTAAACCTAACCGTAACCTGTACCATAACCCTAACCCTAACCCTAACGTGTACCGTAACCCTATTGCTAACCTTAACCCTAACTCTAAACCTAACCTCTACCCTAATCCTAACCCTAAGCCTAACTCTAACCTGTACCGTAACCCTAACACTAACCCTTAACCTAACCCTAACCTGTACCGTAAACCTAACCCTAACCATAACCCTAAACCTAACCCTAACCCTAAACCTAACGCTAACCTATACCGTAACCCTAACCCTAACCATAACCATAACCCTAACGTGTACCGTAACCCTAACCTGAACCCTAACAATAACCCTAACCTGTAACGTAACCCTAACCCTAATCCTAACCCTAACCTGTACCATAACTCTAACCTAACCCTACACCTAACCATAACCTGTACCGTAACCGTAACCGTCACCCTAACTGTAACCCTAACCTAACCTCTATCGGACACCTACCCTAAACCTAACCATAATGCTAACCTGTACAGTAACCGTAACCCTAACCCTAACTTGTACCGCAACGCTAACCCTTACCCAAGCCTTAAACCTATCCCTAACCTGTATGGTAACCCTAAACCTAACCCTAACCTGTACCGGAAACCTAACACTAACCCTAACCCTATGCCTAACCCAAACCTTAACCCTAACACTAACACTAACCTGTACCGTAACCCTAACCCTAAACCTAAACCCAACCCTAACCCTAACCCTAACCACTACCGTAACCCTAACCCTAACACTAACTCTGAACTTTACCCTAAACTGTACCGTAACCCTAACCCCAATGCTAACCCTAATCCTAACCCTTACCTGCGCCGTAACCATACCCCTAACCCTAACCCAAACTATACCATAACCATAACCCTAACCCTAACCCTTACCGTAACCCACACCTGTACCGTAACCCTAACCCTAAACCTAAAACTAACCATAACCTGTACCAAAACCCTAACCCTAACCCTAACCCTTACCCTAACCCTAACTCTAATCCTAACCCTAACCCTAACCCTAACCCTAACCTGTACCGGAACCCTAAACCGAACCTAACACTCAACCTAACGCTAACCTATACTGTAACCCCTCACACTAAACCTAACCGTAACCCTAACTTGTAACGTAACCCTAACCCTAACCCTAACGTAACCCTAACCCTTACCTGTACCGCAACCCTAACCCTTACCTAAACCTAAAACTGACCCTAACCTGTACGGTAACCCTAACACTAAACCTAATCCTAACCCTAACCTTTACAGTAACCCTAACCTAACCTAACCCTAAATTAAACGGTACCTTAACCCTAACCCTAAACCTAACCCTAACCTATACCGTAACCCTAAACATAACCCTAACACCAACCCTAAAGCTAAAATGTACCGTAACCCTAACCCTAAACCTAACAGTAACCCTAACTTGTACCGTAACCGTAAACCTAACCCTAAAACTAACCATGACCTGTACCCTAACCCTAACCCTAACCCTAACCCTAAACCTAACCCTAATCTGTACGGTAACCCTAACCCTAATGGTAACCTGTACCGTAACCTTAACCCTAACCCTAACCTGTACCGCAACCCTAACCCCAACCTTAACCTATACGGTAACACTAACACTAACCCTAACCCTAACCTGTACCGTATTCCTAACCCTAACCCTAAACCTAAACCTAACATGTACGGTAACCCTAACCCTACCCCTAACCCTAACCATAACGCTAACCTGTACCGTACCCGAAACCTAACCCTAACCCTAACGCTAACCTATACTGTAAGCCTAACCCTAAACCTAACCGTAACCTTAACTTGTACCGGAACCCTAACTCTCACCCTAATCCTAAACTTAAACCTAACATGTACCATAACCCTAACCCTAAACCTAACCCTCACCTGTACCGTAACCCTAACCCTAAACCTAAAACTAACCATAACCTGTACCATAACCATAACCCTAACCCTAAACCTAACCCTAACCCTAACCCCAACCCTAACCCTTACCTGTACCGTAACTCTAACACTAACCATAACCCTAATGCTAATCTGGACCGTAAACCTAACCCTAACCCTAAACTTAACCTGTAACACCACCCTAAACCTAACCCTAACCCTAACCCTAACCTGTACGGTAACCCTCACCCTAACCTAAACCCTAACCTGTACTGCAAACCTAACCCTAACCCTAAGCCTAACCCTAACACTGACTCTAAACTATACCGTAACCCTAACACTAACCCTAACCCTAACTTGTGCCGTAACCCTAACCATAACCCTAACCCTAACCCTAATCTGTACCGGAAAACTAACATTAAACCTAACACTAACCTGTTCATAACCCTGACCCTATACCTATCGCTAACCTGTACCGAAACGCTAAACCTAACCCTAACCCTCACGCTAACCTGTACCGTAACCCGACCACTAACCCTAAACCTAACGTGTACAGTAACTCTAACACTAACCCTAACCCTAACCCTAACCCTAACACAAACCTGTACCATAACCCTAACCCTAACACTGTCACACACCCTAACTTCTATGGAAACACTAACCCTAACCCATACCCTACACTGTACCGTAACCCTAACCCTAACCCTAACCTAACCCTAACCCTAACCCTAATCTGTACCATAAAACTAAACCTAAACCTAACCCTAAACCTAACGCTAACCTATATCTTAACCCTAACCCTGACCCTAAACGTAACCGTACATTGTACCGTAACCCTAACCCTAACCCTAAACCTAACCTGTACTGTAACCCTAACCCTAACACCTAACCCTAACACTAACCCTAAACCTAACCCTAACCTGTACCGAAACCGTAACCTTAACCCTAACCGTAACCTCTACTGTAAACCTAACACTAACCCTAACCCTAGCCTGTACTGAAAACCTAACCCTATCCTAACCTTAACCTGCACAGTTACCCTACCCCAACCCTAACCGTAACCTGTACCATAACCCTAACCCTAACCCTAACCCTAACACTAACCTGTACCATAGCCCTAATCCTAACACAAACGCTAACACTAACTTGTACCGTAACACTAAACCTAACCCTAAACCTAACCGTAACCTGTACCATAACCCTAACCCTAACCCTAACTTGTACCGTAACCCTATTGCTAACCTTAACCCTAACTCTAAACCTAACCTCTACCCTAATCCTAACCCTAAGCCTAACTCTAACCTGTACCGTAACCCTAACACTAAACCTTAACCTAACCCTAACCTGTACCGTAACCTAACCCTCACCATAACCCTAAACCTAACCCTAACACTAAACCTAACGCTAAACTATACCGTAACTCTAACCCTAACCCTAACCATAACCCTAACGTGTACCGTAACCCTAACCTGAACTCTAACAATAACCCTAACCTGTAACGTAACCCTAAACCTAATCCTAACCCTAACCTGTACCATAACTCTAACCCTAACCCTACACCTAACCATAACCTGTACAGTAACCGTAACCCTAACTGTAACCCTAACCTAACCTCTATCGGACACCTACCCTAAACCTAACTATAATGCTAACCTGTACAGTAACCCTAAACCTAACCCTAACTTGTACCGCAACGCTAACCCTTACCCAAGCCTTAACCCTATCCCTAACCTGTATGGTAACCCTAAATCTAACCCTAACCCTAGCTTGAACCGCAACGCTAACCCTAACCCTACCCTAACCTGCATGGTAACCCTAAACCTAACCCTAACCTGTACCGTAAACCTAACACTAACCCTAACCCTATGCCTAACCAAACCTTAACCCTAACACTAACACTAACCTGTACCGTAACCCTAACCCTAACCTAACCCTAACCCTAACCCTAACCCTAACCACTACCTGTAACCCTAACCTAACCCTAACCCTAACACTAACTCTGAACTTTACCCTAAACTGTACCGTAACCCTAACCCCAATGCTAACCCTAATCCTAACCCTTACCTGCGCCGTAACCATACCCCTAACCCTAACCAAACAAGCCTTAACCCTATCCCTAACCTGTATGGTAACCTTAAATCTAACCCTAACCCTAGGTTGAACCGCAACGCTAACCCTAACCCTACCCTAACCTGTATGGTAACCCTAAACCTAATCCTAACCTGTACCGTAAACCTAACACTAACCCTAACCCTATGCCTAACCCAAACCTTAACCCTAACACTAACACTAACCTGTACCATAACCCTAACCCTAAACCTAAACCCAACCCTAACCCTAACCCTAACCACTACCGTAACCCTAACCCTAACACTAACTCTGAACTTTACCCTAAACTGTACCGTAACACTAACCCCAATGCTAACCCTAATCCTAACCCTTACCTGCGCCGTAACCATACCCCTAACCCTAACCCAACCTGTACAATAACCCTATCCCTAACCCTAACCCTTACCCTAACCCTCACCTGTACCGTAAATTAAACGGTACCTTAACCCTAACCCTAAACGTAACCCTAACCTGTACCGTAACCCTAACCCTAACCAGTACCGTTACCGTAACCCTAACCCTAACCTGTACCATTACCCTAAACAAAACCCTAACACCAACCCTAACGCTAAACTGTACCATAACCCTAACACTAAACCTAACAGTAACCCTAACTTGTACCGTAACCGTAACCCTAACCCTAAAACTAACCGTGACCTGTACCCTAACCCTAACCCTAAACCTAAACCTAACCCTAATCTGTGCGGTAACCTTAACCCTAATGGTAACCTGTACCGTAACCTTAACCCTAACCCTAACCTGTACCGCAACCCTAACCCCAACCTTAACCTGTACAGTAACACTAACCCTAACCCTAACCTGTACCGTATTCCTAACCCTAACCCTAAACCTAAACCTAACATGTACCGTAACCCTAACCCTACCCCTAACACTAACCATAACGCTTACCTGTACTGAACCCGAAACCTAACCCTAACCCAAACGCTAACCTACTGTAAGCCTAACCCTAAACCTAACCGTAACCTTAACTTGTACCGGAACCCTAACCCTCACCCTAATCCTAAACTTAAACCTAACCTGTACTGTAACCCTAACCCTAAACCTAACCCTCACCTGTACCGTAACCCTAACTCTAAACCTAAAACTAACCATAACCTGTACCATAACCATAACCCTAACCCTAAACCTAACCCTAACCCTAACCCCAACCCTAACCCTTACCTGTACCGTAACTCTAACACTAACCATAACCCTAATGCAAACCTGGACCATAAACCTAACCCTAACCCTAAACTTAACCTATAACACCACCCTAAACCTAACCCTAACCCTAAACCTAACCTGTACGGTAACCCTCACCAACCTAAACCCTAACCTGTACTGCAAACCTAACCCTAAACCTAAGCCTAACCCTAACCCTGACTCTAAACTATACCGTAACCCTAACACTAACCCTAACCCTAACTTTTGCCGTAACCCTAACCCTAACCCTAACCCTAACCCTAATCTGTACCGGAAAACTAACATTAAACCTAACACTAACCTGTTCATAACCCTGACCCTATACCTATCGCTAACCTGTACCAAAACGCTAAACCTAACCCTAAACCTCACCCTAACCTGTACCGTAACCCGACCACTAACCCTAAACCTAACGTGTACAGTAACTCTAACACTAACCCTAACCCTAACCCTAACCCTAACACAAACCTGTACCATAACCCTAACCCTAACACTGTCACACACCCTAACTTCTATGGAAACCCTAACCCTAACCCATACCCTACACTGTACCGTAACCCTAACCCTAACCCTAACCCTAACCCTAATCTGTACCATAAAACTAAACCTAACCCTAACCCTAAACCTTACGCTAACCTATATCTTAACCCTAACCCTGACCCTAAACGTAACCCTACATTGTCCCTTAACCCTAACCCTAACCCTAAACCTACCCTGTACTGTAACCCTAACCCTAACACTAACCCTAACCTGTACCGTAACCCTAA
>JAEUCK010010153.1:0-11779 GCA_017311455.1 Otocyon megalotis megalotis | reverse complement strand
ACCATACAGGTTAGGGTTAGGGTTGGGTTAGGGTTAGGGTTAGAGTTAGAGTTACCGTACAGGTTAGAGATAGATTTGGTCAGGGTTAGGTTTAGGGTTAGGGTTACGGTTACGGTTAGGGTTACAGTAGAGTTTAGGGTTACGGATAGGGTTAGGTTTAGAATTAGGGTTAGGGTTAGGGTTAGGGTGAGGATTAGGTTTAGGGTTAGGGTTACGGTACCGGTTAGGTTTAGAGTTAGGTTTAGGGTTAGGGTTACCGTACAGGTTAGGGTTAGGGTTTGGGTTAGCGTTAGGGTTAGGGTTAGGTTTAGGGTTGCGGAACAGGTTAGGGTTAGGGTTAGGGTTAGGTTTAGGGTTACGGTTCAAGCAAGGGTAAGGTTTGGGATTAGTGTTAGTATTATGGTACCGGACAGGTTAGGTTCAGGGTTAGGGTTAGGGTTAGGGTTAGGGTTACGGTTAGGGTTAGGTTTAGGATTAGGTGTTAGGTTTAGGGTTAGAGTTAGAGGTTAGTGTTGGGGTTAGAGATTAGGGTGAGGGTTAGGGAAGGGTTATGTTTATGGTTAAGTGTTAGGCTTACGGTTATGGTTAGGGTTAGGATTAGGGTTAGGGGTAGAGGTAGGGTTAGGGTTTAGGGTTAGGTTAGGGTCTGATTTAGTGTTAGGGGTTAGGGTTAGGGTTAGTGTTAGGGCTTAGGATTATGGTTAGGGTTAGGGTTAGTGTTAGTGTTATGGTACAGGTAAGTTTTACCGTTATATTGAGGGTTAGGGTTAGGGTTACGGTATATGTTAGGGTTAGGTTTAGGGTTAGTGTTAGGGTTTCGGTACAGTTTAGGGTTAGAGTTTGGGTTAGGTTTAGCCTCACGGTACAGGTTAGGGTTAGGGTTAGGGTTAGTGTTACGGTACAGGTAAGGGTTACATTAGGGTTAGGGTTATGGTTAGGGTTGCGGTACAGTTGTGGGTTAGGATTACGGGTAGTGTTAGCGTTAGGGTTACGGTTCAGGGTAGGGTTAGGTTTAGGGTTAATGTTAGGGTGAGGGTCAGGGTTAGGTTTAGGGTTAGGGTTAGGGTTAGGGTTAGGGTTAGGTTTAGTGTTACGGTATAGGTAAGTTTTACAGTTAGTTTGAGGGTTAGGGTTAGGGTTACAGTACAGGTTAGGGTTAGGGTAAGGGTTAGGGTTAGGGTTAGGGTTGCAGTACCGTTTAGGTTTAGGGTTACGATTAGGGTTATGGTACCGTTTAGGTTTAGGTTTAGGTGTATTGTTAGGGTTAGGTTAGTGTTACGGTACAGGATAGGGTTAGGGTTAGATTTAGTTTTAGGTTTTTGGTGCAGGTTACGGTTAGGGTTAGGGTCAGGGTTAGGGTGACGTTCAGGTTAGGGTTAGGGTAAGGGGTATGGTATAGGTTAGGGTTAGGGTTACGGTTAGGGTTAGGTTTACACTTAGGGTTATGGTACCGTTTACGTTTAGGGTTTGGTTTAGGGTTAGGTTTACCGTACAGGTTAGGTTTAGGGTTAGGTTTAGGGTTAGGGTTAGGTTTAGTGTTACCGTACAGGTTAGAGTTAGGGTTAGGGTTAGGGTTAGAGTTAGGGTTACGGTTATGGTTACGGTTAGGGTTACGGTAGAGGTTAGGGTTAGGGTTAGGGTTCGAATTAGGTTTACGGTATAGGTTAGGGTTAGGTTTAGGGTTAGGGTTAGGGTTATGGTACAGGTTAGTGTTAGGGTTAGGGTTAGGTTTAGGATTAGGTTTAGTGTTAGGGTTACGGTACCGGTTAGGTTTCAGGTTAGGTTTAGGGTTAGGGTTACCATACAGGTTAGGGTTTGGGTTAGGTTAGGCGTTAGCTTTAGGGTTAGGGTTAGGGTTAGTGTTAGGTTTAGGGTTATGGGATAGGGTTAGGTTTAGGGTTAGGGTTAGGTTTAGTGTTACGGTATAGGTAAGTTTTACAGTTAGTTTGAGGGTTAGGGTTAGGGTTACAGTACAGGTTAGGGTTAGGGTAAGGGTTAGGGTTAGGGTTAGAGTTGCAGTACCGTTTAGGTTTAGGGTTACGATTAGGGTTATGGTACCGTTTAGGTTTAGGTTTAGGTGTATTGTTAGGGTTAGGGTTAGTGTTACGGTACAGGATAGGGTTAGGGTTAGATTTAGTTTTAGGTTTTTGGTGCAGGTTACGGTTAGGGTTAGGGTCAGGGTTAGGGTGACGTTCAGGTTAGGGTTAGGGTAAGGGGTATGGTATAGGTTAGGGTTACGGTTACGGTTAGGGTTAGGTTTACACTTAGGCTTATGGTACCGTTTAGGTTTAGGGTTAGGTTTAGGGTTAGGTTTACCGTACAGGTTAGGTTTGGGTTAGGGTTAGGGTTAGGGTTAGGTTTAGTGTTACCGTACAGGTTAGAGTTAGGGTTAGGGTTAGGGTTAGAGTTAGAGTTACGGTTATGGTTACGGTTAGGGTTACGGTAGAGGTTAGGGTTAGGGTTAGGGTTAGGGTTCGAATTAGGTTTAGTGTTAGGGTTATGGTACCGGTTAGGTTTCGGGTTAGGTTTAGGGTTAGGGTTACCGTACAGGTTAGGATTAGGGTTAGGGTTAGCGTTAGGTTTAGTGTTAAGTTTACCGTACAGGTTAGGGTCAGCGTTAGGGTTACAGTTAGGGTTAGGGTTAGGTTAGGCGTTAGCTTTAGGGTTAGGGTTATGGGATAGGGGTAGGGTTTGGGTTAGGGTTAGGTTTGGTGTTAGATGTTAGGTTTAGGGTTAGTGTTAGGGTTAGGGTTAGTGGTTAGGTTTAGGGTTAGAGTTAGTGTCAGGGTATACGGTTAGTGTTAGGGTTAGGGTTAGGGTCAGGGTTAGAGTTAGGTTTAGGGTTAGGGTTAGGGTTAGGGTTAGTGTTACGGTACAGGTAAGTTTTACAGTTAGTTTGAGGGTTAGGGTTAGTGTTACGGTACAGGTTAGGGTTAGGGTTATATTTAGTTTTAGGTGTATGATGCAGGTTAGGTTTACGGTTAGGGTACCGGTTAGGGTGACGTTCAGGGTAGGGTAGGGTTAGGGTTACAGTACAGGTTAGGGTTCGGGTTATGGTTAGGGTTATGGTTAGTGTTATGTTTATGGTACTGTTTAGGTTTAGGGATAGGTTTAGGGTTAGGTTTACCATACAGGTTAGTGTTAGGGTTGGGTTAGGGTTAGGGTTAGGGTTAGAGTTACCGTACAGGTTAGAGTTAGGTTTGGTTAGGGTTAGGTTTAGGGTTAGGGTTACGGTTACTGTTAGGGTTACAGTAGAGTTTAGGGTTACGGATAGGGTTAGGTTTAGAATTAGGGTTAGGGTTAGGGTTAGGGTGAGGATTAGGTTTAGGGTTAGGGTTACGGTACCGGTTAGGTTTAGAGTTAGGTTTAGGGTTAGGGTTACCGTACAGGTTAGGGTTAGGGTTTGGGTTAGCGTTAGGGTTAGGGTTAGGTTTAGGGTTGCGGAACAGGTTAGGGTTAGGGTTAGGGTTCGGTTTAGGGTTACGGTTCAAGCAAGGGTAAGGTTTGGGATTAGTGTTAGTATTATGGTACCGGACAGGTTAGGTTCAGGGTTAGGGTTAGGGTTAGGGTTAGGGTTAGGGTTAGGTTTAGGATTAGGTGTTAGGTTTAGGGTTAGAGTTAGAGGTTAGTGTTGGGGTTAGAGATTAGGGTGAGGGTTAGGGAAGGGTTATGGTTAGGGTTAAGTGTTAGGCTTACGGTTATGGTTAGGGTTAGGATTAGGGTTAGGGGTAGAGGTAGGGTTAGGGGTTAGGGTTAGGTTTAGGGTCTGGTTTAGTGTTAGGGGTTAGGGTTAGGGTTAGTGTTAGGGCTTAGGATTAGGGTTAGGGTTAGGGTTAGTGTTAGTGTTACGGTACAGGTAAGTTTTACCGTTATATTGAGGGTTAGGGTTAGGGTTACGGTATATGTTAGGGTTAGGTTTAGGGTTAGTGTTAGGGTTTCGGTACAGTTTAGGGTTAGAGTTTGGGTTAGGTTTAGACTCACGGTACAGGTTAGGGTTAGGGTTAGGGTTAGTGTTACGGTACAGGTAAGGGTTACATTAGGGTTAGGGTTATGGTTAGGGTTGCGGTACAGTTGTGGGTTAGGATTACAGGTAGTGTTAGCGTTAGGGTTACGGTTCAGGGTAGGGTTAGGTTTAGGGTGAGGGTTAGGGTGAGGGTCAGGGTTAGGTTTAGGGTTAGGGTTAGGGTTAGGGTTAGGGTTAGGTTTAGTGTTACGGTATAGGTAAGTTTTACAGTTAGTTTGAGGGTTAGGGTTAGGGTTACAGTACAGGTTAGGGTTAGGGTAAGGGTTAGGGTTAGGGTTAGGGTTGCAGTACCGTTTAGGCTTAGGGTTACGATTAGGGTTATGGTACCGTTTAGGTTTAGGTTTAGGTGTATTGTTAGGGTTAGGGTTAGTGTTACGGTACAGGATAGGGTTAGGGTTAGATTTAGTTTTAGGTTTTTGGTGCAGGTTACGGTTAGGGTTAGGGTTAGGGTCAGGGTTAGGGTGACGTTCAGGTTAGGGTTAGGGTAAGGGGTATGGTATAGGTTAGGGTTAGGGTTACGGTTAGGGTTAGGTTTACACTTAGGGTTATGGTACCGTTTAGGTTTAGGGTTAGGTTTAGGGTTAGGTTTACCGTACAGGTTAGGTTTAGGGTTAGGTTTAGGTTTAGGGTTAGGTTTAGTGTTACCGTACAGGTTAGAGTTAGGGTTAGGGTTAGGGTTAGAGTTAGGGTTACGGTTATGGTTACGGTTAGGGTAACGGTAGAGGTTAGGGTTAGGGTTAGGGTTAGGGTTAGGGTTCGAATTAGGTTTACGGTATAGGTTAGGGTTAGGTTTAGGGTTAGGGTTAGGGTTATGGTACAGGTTAGTGTTAGGGTTAGGGTTAGGTTTAGGATTAGGTTTAGTGTTAGGGTTACGGTACCGGTTAGGTTTCGGGTTAGGTTTAGGGTTAGGGTTACCGTACAGGTTAGGGTTAGGGTTAGGTTAGGCGTTAGCTTTAGGGTTAGGGTTAGGGTTAGGGTTAGGTTTAGGGTTATGGGATAGGGGTAGGGTTAGGGTTAGGGTTAGGTTTGGTGTTAGGTGTTAGGTTTAGGGTTAGAGTTAGGGTTAGGATTAGTGGTTAAGTTTAGGGTTAGAGTTAGGGTTAGGGGATACGGTTAGTGTTAGGGTTAGGGTTAGGGTCAGGGTTAGGGTTAGGTTTAGCGTTAGGGTTAGAGTTATGGTTAGGATTAGTGTTACGGTACAGGTAAGATTTACAGTTAGTTGAGGGTTAGGGTTAGTGTTACGGTACTGGTTAGGCTTAGGGTTAGATTTAGTTTTAGGTTTATGATGCAGGTTAGGGTTACGGTTAGGGTAAGGGTTAGGGTGACGTTCAGGTTAGGGTAGGGTTAGGGAACAGTACAGGTTAGGGTTCGGGTTCTGGTTAGGGTTATGGTTAGAGTTACGGTTATGGTACTGTTTAGGTTTAGGGTTAGGTTAGGGTTAGGTTTACCATACAGGTTAGGGTTAGGGTTAGGGTTAGGGTTAGGTTTAGAGTTACCGTACAGGTTAGAGTTAGGTTTGGTTAGGGATAGGTTTACAGTTAGGGTTACGGTTACGGTTAAGGTTACGGTAGAGTTTAGGGTTACGGATAGGGTTAGGTTTAGAATTAGGGTTAGGGTTAGGGTTAGGGTGAGGATTAGGTTTAGGGTTAGGGTTACAGTACCGGTTAGGTTTAGAGTTAGGTTTAGGGTTAGGGTTTCCGTACAGTTTAGGGATAGGGTTAGGGTTAGCATTAGGTTTAGTGTTAAGTTTACCGTACAGGTTAGGGTCAGCGTTAGGGTTAGGGTTATGGTTAGGGTAGGGTGACGGTCAGGGTTAGGTTTAGGGTTAGGGTTAGGGTTAGGGTTAGGGTTAGGGTTAGTGTTACGGTACAGGTAAGTTTTACAGTTAGTTTGAGGGTTAGTGTTAGGGTTACAGTACAGGTTAGGGTTACGGTAAGGGTTAGGGTTAGGGTTAGAGTTGCAGTACCGTTTAGGTTTAGGGTTACGATTAGGGTTATGGTACCGTTTAGGTTTAGGGTTAGGGGTATTGTTAGGGTTAGCGTTAGTGTTACGGTACAGGATAGGGTTAGGGTTAGATTTAGTTTTAGGTTTTTGGTGCAGGTTACGGTTAGGGTTAGGGTCAGGGTTAAGGTGACGTTCAGGTTAGGGTTAGGGTAAGGTTTATGGTATAGGTTAGGGTTAGGGTTACGGTTAGGGTTAGGTTTACACTTAGGGTTATGGTACCGTTTAGGTTTAGGGTCAGGTTTAAGGTTAGGTTTAACGTACAGGTTAGGTTTAGGGTTAGGGTTAGGATTAGGGTTAGGTTTAGTGTTACCATACAGGTTAGAGTTAGGGTTAGGGTTAGGGTTAGAGTTAGGGTTACGGTTATGGTTACGGTTAGGGTTACGGTAGAGGTTAGGGTTAGGGTTAGGTTTAGGGTTCGAATTAGGTTTACAGTATAGGTTAGGGTTAGGTTTAGGGTTAGGGTTAGGGTTATGGTACAGGTTAGGGTTAGGGTTAGGGTTAGGTTTAGGATTAGGTTTAGTGTTAGGGTTATGGTACCGGTTAGGTTTCGGGTTAGGTTTAGGGTTAGGGTTACCGTACAGGTTAGGATTAGGGTTAGGGTTAGCGTTAGGTTTAGGGTTAAGTTTACCGTACAGGTTAGGGTCAGCGTTAGGGTTACAGTTAGGGTCAGGGTTAGGTTAGGCGTTAGCTTTAGGGTTAGGGTTAGGTTTAGGGTTATGGGATAGGGGTAGGGTTAGGGTTAGGGTTAGGTTTGGTGTTAGATGTTAGGTTTAGGGTTAGTGTTAGGGTTAGGGTTAGTCGTTAGGTTTAGGGTTAGAGTTAGGGTCAGGGTATACGGTTAGTGTTAGGGTTAGGGTTAGGGTCAGGGTTAGGGTTAGGTTTAGGGTTAGGGTTAGGGTTAGGGTTAGTGTTACGGTACAGGTAAGTTTTACAGTTAGTTTGAGGGTTAGGGTTAGTGTTACGGTACAGGTTAGGGTTAGGGTTATATTTAGTTTTAGGTGTATGATGCAGGTTAGGTTTACGGTTAGGGTACCGGTTAGGGTGACGTTCAGGGTAGGGTAGGGTTAGGGTTACAGTACAGGTTAGGGTTCGGGTTATGGTTAGGGTTATGGTTAGTGTTATGTTTATGGTACTGTTTAGGTTTAGGGATAGGTTTAGGGTTAGGTTTACCATACAGGTTAGGGTTAGGGTTGGGTTAGGGTTAGGGTTAGGGTTAGAGTTACCGTACAGGTTAGAGTTAGATTTGGTTAGGGTTAGGTTTAGGGTTAGGGTTACGGTTACGGTTAGGGTTACAGTAGAGTTTAGGGTTACGGATAGGGTTAGGTTTAGAATTAGGGTTAGGGTTAGGGTTAGGGTGAGGATTAGGTTTAGGGTTAGGGTTACGGTACCGGTTAGGTTTAGAGTTAGGTTTAGGGTTAGGGTTACCGTACAGGTTAGGGTTAGGGTTTGGGTTAGCGTTAGGGTTAGGGTTAGGTTTAGGGTTGCGGAACAGGTTAGGGTTAGGGTTAGGGTTCGGTTTAGGGTTACGGTTCAAGCAAGGGTAAGGTTTGGGATTAGTGTTAGTATTATGGTACCGGACAGGTTAGGTTCAGGGTTAGGGTTAGGGTTAGGGTTAGGGTTAGGGTTAGGTTTAGGATTAGGTGTTAGGTTTAGGGTTAGAGTTAGAGGTTAGTGTTGGGGTTAGAGATTAGGGTGAGGGTTAGGGAAGTGTTATGGTTAGGGTTAAGTGTTAGGCTTACGGTTATGGTTAGGGTTAGGATTAGGGTTAGGGGTAGAGGTAGGGTTAGGGGTTAGGGTTAGGTTTAGGGTCTGGTTTAGTGTTAGGGGTTAGGGTTAGGGTTAGTGTTAGGGCTTAGGATTAGGGTTAGGGTTAGGGTTAGTGTTAGTGTTACGGTACAGGTAAGTTTTACCGTTATATTGAGGGTTAGGGTTAGGATTACGATATATGTTAGGGTTAGGTTTAGGGTTAGTGTTAGGGTTTCGGTACAGTTTAGGGTTAGTGTTTGGGTTAGGTTTAGCCTCACGGTACAGGTTAGGGTTAGGGTTAGGGTTAGTGTTACGGTACAGGTAAGGGTTACATTAGGGTTAGGTTACGGTTAGGGTTGCGGTACAGTTGTGGGTTACGATTACGGGTAGTGTTAGGGTTAGGGTTACGGTTCAGGGTAGGGTTAGGTTTAGGGTTAGGGTTACGGTATAAGTTAGGGTTAGGGTTAGGGTTAGTGTTAGAGTTAGAGTTACGGTACAGGTTAGGGTTAGGATTAGGCTTCGGGTTCGGGTAAGGGTTATGGTTAGGGGTAGGGTTAACGTACAGGTTAGTGTCAGTATTAGGTTTAGGGTTTGGGTTAGGGTTAAGTTTGCGGTACAGGTTAGGGTTAGGGTTACGGTTAGGGTTATGGTACAATTTAGGTTTAGGGTTGGGTGTAGTGTTAGGGATAGGGTTAGTGTTAAGGTACAGGTTAGGGTTAGGGTTAGGTTTAGTGTTAGGTTTATGGTACAGGTTAAGGTTAGTGTTAGGTTTAGGTTTAGGTTTACGGTACAGGTTAGGGTTAGGATTTGGGTTAGGGTTAGTGTTAGGCTTATGGTACAGGTTAGGGTTAGGGTTAGGGTTACAGTACAGTTTAGGGTTAGGTTTAGGGTTAGGGTTATGGTACCGTTTAGGTTTAGGGTTATGGGTATTGTTAGGGTTAGGGTTAGTGTTACGGTAAAGGTTAGGGTTAGGGTTAGATTTAGTTTTAGGTTTATGGTGCAGGTAAGTGTTAGGGTTAGGGTTAGGAATACGGTATAGGTTAGGGTTAGGGTTAGGGTCAGGGTTAGGATGACATTCAGGTTAGGGTTAGGGTTATGGTTACGGTACAGGTTAGGGTTAGATTAATGGTTAGGATTAGGGTTAGAGTTAGGGTTATGGTACCTTTTAGTTATAGGGTTAGTTTTATGTTTAGGTTTAACATTACGGGTAGGGTTAGGGTTAGGGTTAGGGTTAGGGTTAGGTTTAGAGTTACCGTACAGGTTAGATCAGGGTTAGGGTTAGGGTTAGGTTTAGGGTTAGGGTTACGGTTATGGTTGCGGTGAGGGTTACGGTAGAGCTTAGGTTTACGGATACGTTTAGGGTTAGAATTAGGGTTACGGTATAATTTAGTGTTAGGTTTAGGTTTAGGGTAAGGGTTATGGTACAGGTTAGGGTTAGGGTTAGGGTTAGGGTTAGGATTAGTTTTAGGGTTAGGATTTCGGTACCGGTTAGGTTTAGAGTTAGGTTTAGGATTAGGGTTACCGTACAGTGTTAGTTAGGTTAGCGTTAGGGTTAGGGTGTGGTTTACCGTACAGGTTTGGGTCAGGGTTAGGGTTAGGGTTAGGGTTGCGGAACAGGTTAGTGTTAGGGTTAGGTTAGGTTTAGAGTTACCGTACAGGTTAGATCAGGGTTAGGGTTAGGGTTAGGTTTAGGTTTAGGGTTACGGTTATGGTTACGGTGAGGGTTACGGTAGAGCTTAGGTTTACGGATACGTTTAGGGTTAGAATTAGGGTTACGGTATAATTTAGTGTTAGGTTTAGGTTATGGTTAGGGTTAGGATTAGTGTTAGGGTTGGGGTTAGGGTTATGGTACAAGTTAGGTTTAGGGTTGGGCGTAGTGTTAGGTTTTGGGTTAGTGTTAAAGTACAGGTTAGGATTAGGGTTAGGTTTAGGGTTGCGGAACAGGTTAGGGTTAGGGTTAGGGTTAGGTTTAGGGTTACGGTTCAAGCAAGGGTAAGGTTTGGGATTAGTGTTAGTATTATGGTACCGGACAGGTTAGGTTCAGGGTTAGGGTTATGGTTAGGGTTAGGGTTAGGTTTAGGATTAGGGGTTAGGTTTAGGGTTAGGGTTAGAGGTTAGCGTGGGGTTAGAGATTAGGGTGAGGGTTAGGGAAGGGTTATGGTTAGGGTTAAGTGTTAGGCTTACGGTTATTGTTAGGGTTAGGATTAGGGTTAGGGGTAGAGGTAGGGTTAGGGGTTAGGGTTAGGTTTAGCGTCTGGTTTAGTGTTAGGGGTTAGGGTTAGGGTTAGTGTTAGGGCTTAGGATTAGGGTTAGGGTTAGGGTTAGTGTTAGTGTTACGGTACAGGTAAGTTTTACCATTATATTGAGGGTTAGGGTAGGGTTACGGTATATGTTAGGGTTAGGTTTAGGGTTAGTGTTAGGGTTTCGGTACAGTTTAGGGTTAGATTTTGGGTTAGGTTTAGCCTCACGGTACAGGTTAGGGTTAGGGTTAGGGTTAGTGTTACGGTACAGGTAAGGGTTACATTAGGGTTAGGGTTACGGTTAGGGTTGCGGTACAGTTGTGGGTTAGGATTACGGGTAGTGTTAGGGTTAGGGTTACGGTTCAGGGTAGGGTTAGGTTTAGGGTTAGGGTTACGGTATAAGTTAGGGTTAGGGTTAGGGTTAGTGTTAGAGTTAGAGTTACGGTACAGGTTAGGGTTAGGATTAGGCTTCGGGTTCGGGTAAGGGTTATGGTTAGGGGTAGGGTTAACGTACAGGTTAGTGTCAGTATTAGGTTTAGGGTTTGGGTTAGGGTTAAGTTTGCGGTACAGGTTAGGGTTAGGGTTAGGGTTACGGTTAGGGTTATGGTACAATTTAGGTTTAGGGTTGGGTGTAGTGTTAGGGATAGGGTTAGTGTTAAGGTACAGGTTAGGGTTAGGGTTAGGTTTAGTGTTAGGTTTATGATACAGGTTAAGGTTAGTGTTAGGTTTAGGTTTAGGTTTACGGTACAGGTTAGGGTTAGGATTTGGGTTAGGGTTAGTGATAGGGTTATGGTACAGGTTAGGGTTAGGGTTAGGGTTACAGTACAGTTTAGGGTTAGGTTTAGGGTTAGGGTTATGGTACCGTTTAGGTTTAGGGTTATGGGTATTGTTAGGGTTAGGGTTAGTGTTACGGTAAAGGTTAGGGTTAGGGTTAGATTTAGTTTTAGGTTTATGGTGCAGGTAAGTGTTAGGGTTAGGGTTAGGAATACGGTATAGGTTAGGGTTAGGGTTAGGGTCAGGGTTAGGATGACATTCAGGTTAGGGTTAGGGTTATGGTTACGGTACAGGTTACGGTTAGATTTATGGTTAGGATTAGGGTTAGACTTAGGGTTATGGTACCGTTTAGGTATAGGGTTAGTTTTAGGTTTAGGTTTAACATTACATTACGGTTAGGGTTAGGGTTAGGGTTAGGGTTAGGGTTAGGGTTAGGGTTAGGTTTAGAGTTACCGTACAGGTTAGATCAGGGTTAGGGTTAGGGTTAGGTTTAGGGTTAGGGTTACGGTTATGGTTACGGGGAGGGTTACGGTAGAGCTTAGGTTTACGGATACGTTTAGGGTTAGAATTAGGGTTACGGTATAATTTAGTGTTAGGTTTAGGTTTAGGGTAAGTGTTATGGTACAGGTTAGGGTTAGGGTTAGGGTTAGGGTTAGGATTAGTTTTAGGGTTAGGATTTCGGTACCGGTTAGGTTTAGAGTTAGATTTAGGGTTAAGGTTACCGTACATGTTAGGGTTAGGGTGAGCTTTAGGGTTAGGGTGTGGTTTACCGTACAGGTTTGGGTCAGGGTTAGGGTTAGGGTTAGGGTTGCGGAACAGGTTAGGGTTACAGTTAGGTTAGGTTTAGAGTTACCGTACAGGTTAGATCAGGGTTAGGGTTAGGGTTAGGTTTAGGGTTAGGTTTACGGTTATGGTTACGGTGAGGGTTACGGTAGAGCTTAGGTTTACGGATACGTTTAGGGTTAGAATTAGGGTTACGGTATAATTTAGT